>GL379803.1:269413-281956 GCA_000143925.2 Caenorhabditis brenneri | reverse complement strand
TGGCACTGTCTGATCATCTATCGCGACTTCATATACATACGTACAGAGTCTATGAGGTTCTGTCTTACTGCCTCAGATAATGCCAGAGAAACTCCCAGAAAACTTGAGTCGCGTCGTGCGATTTAGATCAAATATGTGGCATATTCAAGACCATTTCTCCTTTCAAAATGGAGTTCGAGTGGGGATCTCTGCTCGCGAAGGAATCTACAATGCATCTCAGGAACATACGGTGTGATTTGGCACGGGCAGATGACAATCACAGGATGGAGTTCACCGAAAAACGTTTTCTTTTTCGAGTGCCGTACCAGAGAATGGTCTGTGAAATTCTTTGCAAAAAGCTTCAAAACTCAGCAGGAAGGGCAATATTAAAGAGATTTATTGGCCTTTTAATTTCGTGACGAGAGAGTGAGAGGCGCCAGTGACCGCGACTTTCTCTTTCTCTGCCACCTCTTACTCTCTCGTCACGAACTTTAAAGGCGCATAACTCGGTTGAAAATTGAGCTCCTGGGCTGGTTTTTGGAGCATTTTGTAGAGGATTTCAGGTGCTTGATATAATGTTGAAAAAGTTTCGAAATTCCAAAAAAAATGAAAAATTTTGGTTTTTAAAAAAATTGGGTATTTCCAAAAACTCTCTGGTTTTGATACCAACAAAGAGCCCTTGAAAAAGCCTACAAAACGGCGGTCTGAAAACCATCTGAAAAGCTCACTTTTGAAGGGAGTTATGCGTCTTTAAAGTTGGAGGTGAGAGAGTGAGAGGTGGCAGAGAAGCAGACAGTCGTTTTCTCTGCCGTCTCACACTCTCTCCCTATGGGCATAACTCGCTTCAAAATTGAGCTTTTGTGGTGTTTTTTTGACCATTTTGGAGAGAATTTCGAGTACTTTTACCCTAATATTTTATTTTTGACTTTTCAAAAAAAAAAAAAAATTTGGTCCAGGTGTTCCGTGACTTCCTACAAACTACTCACTAGACATCCGTCCTTGAGGCGAGGAGCCTCCCCCAACCCTTACCTCCTCTTTTCCAATTCAAATGATTGTTATCTCTCTCTCTCCTGTCTTCTCAACTTTTCCCGAATCAAGAAAATGACGGCGAGAGAGTTTAGAAATCAAGAGAGCCTCAGAGAAAAAAGTGTGTCTTTTTATTGGTACACAGTGGTTAGAGTTCAGGTGTCGGAGACAAGGATGGGAAAAAAAGTGGGCGGGGCGTCTTGTATAAATATAGACAGACCCCGGAGGGGGGAGGAAGAAGAACGGTTTTCCGATTGCTTTTTTCTTTTGGTCTTAGGGGGCTAGGGGTAAGGGTTGAAAGTCAATATTTGATGGTTAGAAGGAGCTGGGGGTAAGGTTAGGTACCCTGAGGGAGCGAGAGAGAGAGAGAGAGAGAGAGAGAGAGAGAGAGAGAGAGAGAGAGAGAGAGAGAGAGAGAGAGAGAGAGAGAGAGAGAGAGAGAGAGAGAGAGAGAGAAGAAGGTGCTCGTTTTTTGAGTTTTGTCATCAGCAGCTCCTTGGAATTGAACGTTTGTTCAAGAGTCCACCTTTCTTCAATTTCAAGGAATTTTTGCACGTGAGCTCTAAGAATTTTCGCAGTAGCTTTTCTTTTCTTGACCTTCCAGACCCAGGAAGCCTTCAGGAAGGCTAGTTTTGACCCTAGAATCCCTATTTTCAAGATTTCTGAGAACCTGAAATAACTAATATGTAGGGAATGAAATTCTCTATAGGTTGGTATATATATCATATAGGATTGTTATGGAAAAAGTGGTCAAAACAGGAAAATTCAGAGGTTTAGGTCTAAAACTCAGGTTTTTCAGGATTTTGATCAGCGTTTTCTGAAAAAAACCTATAAGACATTTGTACTGATCGATAGAGAATTCAATTTCCTATCGATTAGTTTGAAAATCATATAGGTTTGTTCTAGAAAATGTAGAAAACCAGAAAATTTTGAGATTTTGGCCTGAAACTCGGGATTTTCAGGGTTTCGACCCACTTTTTCTGATACAAAACTATATGATATTTATACCAATCGATAGGGAATTTTCAAATCTACGATCTTATGATTCTAACTATCTAGGAGCTTCAAAATCAGCCATCCAACCTCAAAAACTGATGATGTTCCTCGTTCTCAATTTCCCTAATCATTCGATTTCTGACTTGAAAAATGGTCCTGATCCAGACCATTGAAACCGTTTGAAACCCTTCAAAACTTTTAGGATAGTGAAATTGACCCTTTTTGACCAGAACGAATGCAAAATGAAAGTTTGACTTTTGTAGGCGGGACCTAGTTTGGGAGGCGGAGTTCAAGTCGATTGATCACTTGTTTTTTGAAAACACGGGAAACGAAACGTTCAAAGTTTATGGTTTTTGGGTTTTTCATGTATCTTAACACTAGCTACCACGAATCTCTTGTTCCCCAGCTCCCTGAGTGCCCTAACTTCGCTATAAGTAAGACGAATGTATTATTTCAGAAGTCATGTTTGACTTTTTTCATTCGTTTTTTACTTCTACAATTTTTTCAACAGCTTTACTAAACTCATATTCACCAATTTTATATTGCAGGTTAACATGTTCGACCTCTCGGGTCTATTCCATTACCTGTATGACAGCGTTGCAAGTATAGCTGGAGTTAAGGTATGTCTCCGGGTTTAGCTTTAATTAATTCTACAATTCTGAGCAACATATCTTCCAGGACTCTCCCCCCTCGACCTCCAACCACAGCAGCTTCAACAATTCAACTTCTAATCAAATCATCGACTTACAATTCCTAGTTGACTATTTCACACCAGGACCCCTCACAGCCACAGAGGTCTTGATAGCTATCGTGAAGACTGGCATCTATGGTTCCGTAATTTCTATTGTAACATGGTACATCTGGAACTGGTCATATTGGATCCGGAAAGGAGTGAATGGGCCTCGAGGCGTTCCGTTTCTAGGAGTGTTGGATGTTCTGATGAAGCATGAGAAACCAGGATTGTTGAAGTTGGGGGAGTGGACGAAGGTGGGTTTTGTTATAATGTTCCATTAGTTCTAGCTATGTAGACCAGGGCTGTGCAAAAAAAAATTCAAAAAAAAATTTTTTTTTTCGCACAGCCCTGATGTAGACCCTAAATCTGATGCAACCTATACGATATTTATACCAATCGATAGATAATTTTTTGATCTACATATATATCACTTCAATTGAGCCGAAAATGGGACCTGGTCAAGGCTGAGCGAAAAAAAATTCCCAAAAAAATCGAAAAAAAATTTTTTTTTCGAAAATTTCGGACCGAAAAAAAAATCGAAAAATGATTTTTCGGAACTTTTCGGGATTTTTCAATGTAAATGGGTGAAAAGGCGGTAAAAACATGTTTTTGAAGTTTTTCCAAAATTTTTTTTCTGTTTTTTTTCTATTTTTTTCTCTGTTTTTCGGCGAAAAAAAGTTAAAAAAAAAAAGAAAAAACCAAAAAAAAATGTTTCGAAATTTTTTCTCACAGCCCTGATGTAGATCCTAAATCTGATGCAACCTTTATGATATTTGTACCAATCGATAGAGAATTTTTTGATCTACAAATCCTATCCAGCCAAAAAAGGTTCTTGGAGCCTAAAAGGATGTAAGGACAAGCGAAATGTACTTCTAGGGGCGCCTAACCAAAAAATTTGATGCTATCCCGCATTAGAACTGGCCGCATCAGAACTGACGCGTATTAGAACTGGCCGGATTAGAACCGGGTACTTCGGAAGTTTCTGGAAACTCGAAAATTTGAGGAAATGTTTAGGGCCACAATGTCATATTCTGTACGAAAATTCAGCCTCGAGTCGCAACTGGGAGCTTAAATATGGCCCGGTTCTGATCCGGAAAGTTCTAATACGGGACAGTTCTAATGCGGCCAGTTCTAATGCGGGGTAGCACCAAAAATTTCCTGTTTTTTCCCCATGAATCACCCATTTTTTGCTACTACCCATCCATCTAATACCGACCTTGGACTTGAAGGGACTAAATGTTCTCTTTGAAAATACCAGAATTTCTTCTGTTCACATGACTTAGTACACCACCACCACCACAGAAAACATATCGCATTAGTATCAATCATCCAGTGTGTGTGTGTGCAGAACCACTGATGCACTTTTCCGAAAAAAAATTCCAAAAAAGAGTGACCTTGTGTATTTACTTATCTGTTCGTTGATCATGTTTTGAGGGGAACTGTCTTGGGGAATGGTCTGAGGGGAGCCTTGGCGGGCCTGAGGGCCATAGCGGGTCTTAGCAGGCCTTAGCGAGCCTTAGCGGGTCTTGGCGTCCCTTACAGCTTTAGCAGGCCTTTGGTCCTTAGTGCCTTAATCAACCTGAACTGACCTTAGGGCCTTAGTAAACTTAAAGGGGCCTTAGAGCCTTATTAAGAGGCATTCTGTGGTGGCGGTGATTATGCAATGACATCGGTAGTTCTAGAATCGGCTGACAATTGATTCAGTGGGTATATCGGACCCGTAGAACATCATGGCACTCTCAATTTTTGGCTCCGCCTCCTTTCCAGCAAGCCACGCCCCTTTTAAGTCAAAAAACAAAAATTTTTCTAAAAACAGATAGAGACTCAAACTTTTTGCCATGTTGTAGAGAATCATTTTTTGAGTATTTCATCAGTTGAAACTTTGTACCTAGCTCTTCTCCTTCATGCCAAAAGAAAGCCTGAAAGGGGCCTAGAACCTAAGTTAGGCTAGACTGTCCCCTCCATTGAACCAACCAAAATCGGCGGCAACAGAAAAAAACATGAAAACAACAGCATCTGCACTTTGCGCAAATGTTTTCTGACGTCTTGTTGACCGTTCTCTTTTTTTACGGGCGCGTTGTTTTTTGGGTGTTTACCTGTACTAGTAGGACAAGGGCATCTGGACTTTAAGATGAGTGTCACTGGGTGTCTTACTGTAAAAGTGACATTTTGGTCAAAAAAACCTTAAAGGCGCATGGAAGGCAACTGAGTACTGTACTTTTCACGGTAGTGGGAATCTTAAAGGCGCATAAGCTTCTAGTCTTAACAACAGGGATGTCTTACGGTAAAATAGTGACATTGAAACCTTAAAGGCGCATGGAAGGGGTGGGAGTACGGTGCTCGTCAGGTAGATACTCAACTGCTATATCTCAACTGCTATGGGGGTGATCACCTGCTATTTTGTAACTGCTAGTGTCTCAACTGCTATATTTGGCTCTTCTGCTAGTGTCTCAACTGCTATGGCTATTGTCTCAACTGCTATCGCTATTGATCCATAGCAGAAGAGCCAAATATAGCAGTTGAGAACAGGGCTGTGCAAAAAATTTTCGAAAAAGTTTTATTTTCGCTTTTTTCGGTGAAAATATTTTTATGTTTTTAATGCCTTTTTACCCATTTTTCCAGAAAAAAAAACGAACATTTTTGAAAAAAAATTCCGAAAAATCATTTTTTTCGCCCTGAAAAAATCGGGAAAAAAATTTTTTTCGGTACGAAATTTCCAAAAAAAAATTTTTCTCGATTTTTTTCGGAATTTTTTTTTCGCACAGCTCAGGTCTCAAGTGCTATATTTGGCTCTTCTGCTACGGATTATCTGCTATAGCCTATGGATCAATTGCTATCACCATAGCAGTTGAGACAATAACCATAGCAGTTGAGACATTAAAAGTGACAAAAATAGCAGTTTCTCCATAGCAGAAGAGCCAAATATAGCAGTTGAGACACTAGCAGTTACAACATAGCAGTTGATCACCCCAATAGCAGTTGAGTCTCAACTGCTATGGGGGTGATGAACTGCTATATTTGGCTCTTCTGCTATGGATCAACTGCTATTTTCAGGAATTCGGAAAGATCTACGGCATCACTGACGGTGTCCATCGCACCCTGGTCATCTCGGATCCCACCATGGTCCAGGAAATCTTTGTCCGGCAATTTGAAAACTTCTACGGCCGGAAACTAAACCCCCTTCAAGGAAATCCAGACACAGACTCCCGTGTTCACCTTCTAGCCGCTCATGGTCACCGATGGAAGAGGCTCCGGACTATCTCCGCCCAAAGTTTCTCGCATGCAAGTCTCCGGAAGCTTATGGATACTGTAGAGGATAGTGCGATGGAGTTGTTGAGACATATTGAAGAGCGGACTTCTGGAGGCGAGCAGATTGATATGTTGGAGTTCTATCAGGAGTACACTATGGATGTGATTAGTCGGATTGCGATGGGGCAGAGGGGAACCAGGATGTTCAATAATCCGGAGATTGATATTGTTAGGGAAGTGAGTAGCCCATGTTTTGTGCCTTAAAATTCCCCTTCAAACAGTCCAAGAACCGGCTAAAAATCTTGATTTCGAAGCGAGTCATGCGCCTTTGAAGTTGGAGGTGAGAGAGTGAGAGACAGCAGAGAAACAGACAGTCGTTTTCTCTGCCGTCTCTGACTCTCTCACCTCCAACTTCAAAGACACATAACTCCCTTCAAAATAGAGCTTTTGAGCTGGTTTTTGGACAATTCAAAAGCAAATTTTGAGGGCTCTCCAGAAATACAAATTTGGAATCGGGGTAAAAATTTCGAAAACCTCGAAATTTGAAAATGAAAAAATTGAAAATTCTCGAAACGCCCTGGTTTTTACATCACCAGAATCCCCTTGAAATTCTTCATAAATCAGTCCAAAAATCAGCTCAAAAGCTCCATTTTGAAGTGAGTTATGCACCTTCAAAGTTGGAGGCAAGAGAGTGGAGGCGGCAGAGAAAACGACTGTCTGCTTCTCTGCAGTCTCTTACTCTCTCACCTCCAACTTCAAAGGCGCATAACTCCCTTCAAAATAGAGCTTTTGAGCTCGTTTTTAGACTATATAGTAGGGAAGTGTTAGAGCTTTCTAGTTGTACTAGATTCGAGCGAATTAGGAATTTTAGAAATTTCCAGAAACGGAAACTGACAAATTTTGAATTTGAATGCCATTTACACCATCAGACAGGCTTTAAAACCCCTTTTCGAACAGTTCAAAAACCATCTCAAAAACAAAATTCAAAAAATGGGAATACCTTGAAAAAAAATTTTTCCGATATTTTTTTTGCAAAAATTTTTCAATCGCCTAGTAGACCTTGAGATTCCCTACAAAACGGTATAAAAACCATCGAAAAAGCCTCTTTTCGTAGCGAGTTATGCGCCTTCAAAGTTTAAGGAGAGAGAATGAGAGGCGACAGAGAAAACGACTGCCTCTTTCTCTGCCGCCTCTCACTCTCTCATTTTCAACTTCAAAGGCGCATAACTTCCTTTAAAATGAAGATTTTGACCTGGTTTCACGATTATTTTGCAGAGAATTTCAAGGCGCACATTTTCATCTAAAAGGTCCATAACCAAATTTTCAGATCTTCGACCACACACGCAACCCAATCCTAGTCATCTGCCAAGTGTTCCCAATTCTCGGTCAACTCATGCGAGAACTCTTGATGGCCAATCCTGACAGAGCCGCACCCTTCAAGTTATTGAATCTGATGAGACAACGAGTGCTGAAAAGGATCGAGGAGCGGGAGCAAGAGGTTCAAAACGGAGGGGAGCTCGGCGAGCCACAGGACTTTATCGATTTATTCCTGGACGCCAAGGCTGACGTGGATTTCGACAAAGAGGCTCAGGAAGAGTTCACGAAAAGAAATATGAAAGTGATAAAACAACTGACCGAGGATGAGGTTATTGGACAGTGCTTCCTGTTTGTCATCGGAGGTTTTGACACTACTGCTTTGGCCCTGTCCTATGTAACCTATCTATTGGCTATGAACCAGGAAATCCAGAAGAAGCTGCAAGAAGAGGTGGATAGAGAGTTCGGAGACGCAGACATTGAATTCGAGAAGTTGGGAAAGCTGAAGTATATGGATAAGGTGATGAAAGAGGCGTTGAGGTTGTATCCATTGGCTTCCATGTGAGTTTTCTCTAAGGTTTTGGATTTTTTGTGAAAAATCGTCAAATACCTAAAATAACAAGATTTGATACCAACAGAAAGCCCCTGAAATTCCCTACAGAATCGTCAAAAAACCAATTTTCTAGCCCATTTTTGAAGAGAGTTACGCGCCTTTGAAGATGGAGGTGAGAGAGTGAGAGGCGGCAGAGAAAACGACTGTCTGCTTCTCTGGTGTCTATCACTCTCTCACCTCAAATTTTGAAGGGGCATAACTCCCTACAAAATAAAGATTTTCGGTTGATTTTTAGATGATTCTGAAGAGAAATTCAAACGCTTTCTGGTGGTATAACTTGGGAGACAAAACCACTTTTTTGAAATTTGGAAAAAAAAACTTGATTTTTCAAAAAAAAAAACAATTAGCTCTATACCATTAGCAATCCCTTGAATTTCTCTACCGAACCGTCAAAAAACGAAGTTCCCAACTCAATTTTGAAGCGAGTTATGCGCCTTCAAAGTTGGAGGATATAGAGTGAGAGGCGGCAGAGAAAACGACTGTCTCTTTCTCTGGCGCCTATCACTCAATCACCTCCAACTTTACAGGCGCATAACTCCCTTCAAAATAGACCTTTTGAGCTGGTTTTTTGACCATTTTGCAGAGAATTTCAAGGGCTTTCTTTCCGTGTAAAGCCTGAGTAAACTTTTTTTTTTCGAAATTTCCAAAAATTCTAGAGAATCACCATTTTCATCAATTTAGATAGCTTCTTTGATCTTCCGAATTTTTAATCCTAAACGTGCCAAAATAAAAATTCGTCAGGAACATAAAATTGGTCATTGTGCTCTTCTTCTTTTTGTGCTTTCCTAATAATTACCCTTATCAGTAGTAGTGCTGATTCAACAGAAATTGTATCTTTAGTACTATGATTTTTACTCAAGCGCTGATAAGAACACAGAAAAAGAGCAAAGATTAGGCAAACTTTTCGCTTAGAGATCAAACTGTCGTCATATCCAATGCTTGGTCCGCAAACACTTCAAGCTCCAATCAAGAACAAAAGCTAGATAAAATGTCGTAAAATCCAAGGCCTAGTCCGCAAACACCGCCCAAATTCCAGCTCCAACTCCCGAAAGTGCATGAAGACCACTACCGTCAACGGCGTTCAAATCGAGGCGGGTACCTACGTTCAAATGGACACCTGGACCCTCCACCAGGACCCCGAAATTTGGGGAGAAGACGCCAAGGAGTTCAAACCAGAGAGATGGGACCGTGAGGAGAACCTTAAAGGCGCATACCTCCCATTCGGATTGGGTCCAAGGCAATGCATCGGAATGCGTTTGGCAATCATGGAGCAGAAGATACTGTTGACTCATATTTTACGGAAATATAGTTTTGAGCGGGGTGCAAAGACCGCTGTGCCGTTGAAACTGGTGGGTAGTGCCACCACCTCACCGGAAAATGTTTATCTTCATTTGAGGCCTAGAATCTAGTGATCTAGACTAAATTTGGACCAAAAATTTGAATTTGGCGGTATTTTTTACTCTATTTTGCCTTTTTTGTTAATTTTGTTCCATTTTTCACTGTTATCAGGGCTGTGCAATTTTTTTTTGAAAAAATTTTTAATACCAAAAATCCTCAAATTCAATGTCACCAGGAAGCCCTTGAAATCCCCAACATTTCAGTCAAAAAACCAGCTGAAATGCTCAATTTTGAAGCGAGTTATGCGCCTTTCAAGTTGGAGATGAGAGAGTGAGAGGCGGCAGAGAAAACGACTGTCTCGCTGTCTGCGTCTCACCTCCAACTTCAAAGGCGCATAACTCGCTTCAAAATCGAGCTTTTGAGCTGATTTTTTGACCATTTTGTAGAGAATTTCAAGCGCTTTTTCGTCGTTTAAAATTTCCAAAAAAATCGAAAAAAAAAAATTTTTTTTTCGAATTTTTCAGGGCGACAAAAATCGAAAAACGATTTTTCGGATTTTTTTTCCGAATTTTTTCGTTATTTTCAATGAAAAATGGGTGAAAAGGCGGTAAAAACATGTTTTTCCCGGATTTTTTTTTCGGTTTTTTTCTTTTTTTCGGCGAAAAATGTTTCGGAAAATGACCGAAAAAACCGAAAAATAAATTTTTCGAAAATTTTTCGCACACCCCTGGTTTGGAGCTCCCAAGAGTGAAATTTGACCAAAAATTCAAATTTAGCGGTGTTTTTTGTCTTTTTTTGCCTATTTTTTGTTAATTTTGTATCATAAATACCCATTTTTTCCCTGTTTTTCCCTACCGGTTAGCCCCCTTTTTTATGTGTGTTTTTGTTAGATTTTTATTAGTGTTCTACCTCCTACCCAATGATGATTTTTTGTGTTTGATACTATAAATAATTTTATTTTTATGTCGCGATGTGAAAAAGTGAGTCAAAACATGGTCGTAAAACTCAAGTTTTATGGGTTAACACAGTCAAAATAGAGGGATGTAAGGTGCTAGTAGGGGTCCTTTTTGGGTTACAGATTGCCAGGTGTCTAGCGATCCTTCTTTGGTTTCTTGGAAGAAGTGGTATCAGTGGTGGAGGAGGTCTTCTGGAAAAAAAGTTCAGAATTTCCAAATGACCCCAAACCCTTAGCAGACCTTCTTAGAGGACAACTTCTTGACGGCATTCTGCTCAGCCTGTTGGATTTTCGTGATTGAGAAGGCGAGTGCCTGAAATGCAGGGCTTTCAAGAACGCTGGGAGAGGCGCCAAGCCTCTTTACCACTGCACGAATCGAGCGTTGCACGGATGGAGCCTCCTCCAAGCGTGGGACTTTGAAGCATGGTGGTGGTTGTGGGGTGTCCTGGAATATTTTAAGAGTATTGGTGCTACTTAAATCTTGAATTGGTATAACATGAGTCAGTGATTTGGATGTCCTAACTTAAGTCAGAGCTATGGAGATGGTGTTGGTCAGAGTGCTTGAGCCTAGAGGTAATTTGACTCAATACAATCCAATCGGGGGCGTTTACAGACTGTTCGAATCGTCTCGACGTTAATGAAACGACACACTTAACCTGAGTTATGTGATTAATCTTTCTTGGAGCCAGGAGTTTTTTGAAAGGGGGAATAACTTCCCTCTGAACTACGTTTAGAAAATATGCACTGAGATTAGTTTGGCCTTCCATAAGTTGAGCTACCTGAGCTCAAAGTTTGTTCTGTACCAGAGAAACTGTTGTTAAACAAGTCTGTCTGACCTTTCAAACTTAGAAAGCTTGACCTGGATAGCGCTAAAGCGGTCACTAATTACTTAACCGGGAATAGCTTGTGCGTAGCCGTTTAGTTTTGTTATAATTTACTGACTTAAGGTATACCGTCATATCAGACCGATCTCAAGGTTTTTTTAAAAAAGAAAATTATGCAAAACCAGTTCGTTCTTTGACTTATGAACCTCACGATAAAGCTCAGTTTTCAATTTATTTTTGATTTAATGTTTAAGTTATTATTGATCAAGCGTCAAAGTTGTCTATGATTAACAACAATTTCAAAATTTTGCAAAACTTTTTTCTTTCGTAATTTTGTTCACCCGACATTAAGTTTGTTTACGACTAGTGCCTGTGCTGATATTCAGAAAGACTATCAATTACTTTTGTTAGTTTTATAGATTCTGAGAAATATTGCAAAATTCACTAAATATCACTATTGACGTACATAAACTTGTTCAAGTGGTTGTTAACCCTATTTTAAGGTTGGAATAAATATAGCTGTTACAAAAGTAGTATGGGCTCTATTCTGTTTCAATGAAACAATGACGTTATGGTGGTGGCTACGTAACGGCATAGAGCAAGATTGATGGGTGGAAATCAAGAAAATGCAAATAAAACTGCTGGTTGAAATAGGCGAATTGGAACCTCATCATAGAAAAAAAAGAAGATTGGCTACGTAACGGTGACTACGTAACGGCAAAGAGCATGATTGATGGGGTGTCAAGGAAATGCAAATGGAAGTGGAAGTGTTGGGGTAAAATAGGGAAATTGGAACCTCATAGAAACATGAAATGAGAGGAGAGCAGCTTTTTGCATAGGATGAGGTTGGAATGATGTATATAGACGGTAGCTAAGGAGCATTAACAAACATCAACACTTATCGCATAGGAATCATGTACAGTACCGGCCATATTTATACGAACACCCCCGCTTTTCAGTTGATTTTAGTCAACTTTGAGCATGCGCCAAACGGTCAAAAAAAACTTTTTTGTGCAAACACTTTCTCGAGAGTTAGAGCTCGTCCAAAACAACTACCTCAAAAATTGCTCGTTATCCATAGGAATCTCGATGATTTCATGGGTCCTTCATGAAATGAGCTCTAACTCTCGAGAGAGTGGTTGCACAAAAAATTTGTCAACTACAAAAATGAAGTTCTAGCTATGCTGGATACGCCCAAAAATTTTTAGAGCCGTAGGAAAATTTTTGACCATGTGGCGCATGCACAAAGTTGACTAAAATCAACTGAAAAGCGGGGTTGTTCGTATAAATATGGCCGGTACTGTATCTATTGCCCTTACAAGGACACATGGGTTAGGAATTTTCTATAAATTGGTGGTCTGAAAGTAGATGCTTCTGTGAGTGGATCCTGAAATTCTCAACCCTCACTGGAACCTGAGAGTCTGGAAATCTTAACCTGGAATCGCCAATCCACTATAAGTGAGGGGCGGGCCAGATAAAGATTTCCAGACTCTCAGTTTCCAGGGAGGTCTGGAAA
>GL379803.1:255735-269266 GCA_000143925.2 Caenorhabditis brenneri | reverse complement strand
CAAACATTCATATGACAAGATCGTCCGCGAGCGAAGCTCAGCTCATCGATCGGAGTGCGCAACGTAAGCAGTAATGGGGTAATACCTTCGCAACTAGAGAACACTTAGGCGTCTATCAGGGTGAAGCCATTTGAGGAGGCAAGGTCAGTCTCCGTACGTCGCTGAGGAGGGGCTGCAGTGCAATCGTAGAATCGTTTCATAGGAGCGAAAGGTCCCCTCTCAGTAAGAAAAACAAAGGCAACATGTTAAGTAGTCGACATGGGCTTCAGTAGAAACACATAATGAGGAGCGGGTTGGCCGGATGCAGATTACCGGCCTGCCATGTTCCCGGGCGGTAAGAAATTCCAGAATCCACTTACAGAAGCATCTACTTTCAGACAACCAATTTATAGAAAATTCCAAACCCATGGGGAAAAAAATTCACTTGTCAGTATATTGCTTATCTAGCTGAAAGAAACCTTGTTATGCGTGAAAACACAAGCAGCTATGACATCTTGTGTGGGAAAATTAGGTGTTCTAGGCTCTATATTTACTAAATGATGCCAGACATCGTGATTTCTAAAAACATTGTGTAACTTTAAGTCAAAGATGAGTGAACTCGTGTTGTTCAATTCTGGGAATTATCGGCAAGTTGCCTACTACCGGGATGGCAACTTGCCTATTGCTTGCTTAAAGGAGGCCAGTCACTATAAAAAAAGTAGGTGAGATTTTTACACCATCTGATAGAGCTCGCCGAGTTACATCGAAAAGTCTCTTACCATTTTTTACGAAAATCACTTTTAGGTCACGTTATGAGGCCTTGAATGAAGAACCTTCGCTCGAGATTCACTGTTATTTCACACGTGAATCAAAACCTTCGCTCTTGAAATTAAACCTTCGCTCGGGGAGTACTCTTCGGAGACTAACCCCTAACTTTTGAAGGAAGCGTTTTCAGAAAAAATGATCAACTACAAAGTTGTTCCTCATGTAATTTGTACCAACTCTCTAGTTGAGCACTTTTTAATTCCATGGCTGTTTTTTGAGATATGACCCGCAGAAGATGAGGCATAAGAAAAAGAGGATTTTATGAGGTAATCAGATAGGATGTAATATTAAACTTTTTGTTTGCAGTTTATAAACCAATCCAATTAATTTCATTGCTTTGATATTCGAATTTTGGTTAAAATCCTCTTTTTCTCGTATCTTATCTTCTGTAGGTCATATCTCAAAAACAAGCCATGGAATTAAAAAGTGCTCAACTAGAGAGTTGTTACAAATTGCATGAGGAACAACTTTGTAGTTGATCATTTTTTCTGAAAACGCCTCCTTCAAAAGTTAGGGGTTAGTCTCCGAAGAGTACTCCCCGAGCGAAGGTTTAATTTCAAGAGCGAAGGTTTTGATTCACGTGTGAAATAACAGTGAATCTCGAGCGAAGGTTCTTCATTCAAGGCCCCATAACGTGACCTAAAAGTGATTTTCGTAAAAAATGGTAAGATACTTTTCGATGTAACTTGGCGAGCTCTATCAGATGGTGTAAAAATCTCACCTACTGTTTTATAGCGACTGGCCTCCTTTAATGCTTGCGGCAGGCAAGAGGCAAGTTGCTCAGCGCTCGGCAGGCAAACGCGGTTGCGGCAAATTGCCGTTTTCATAGGTAGGCAACTTGCCGTTGTGTGCGGGCATATTGTCGTTTTCTCAGGCAACTTGCCTAATTTTCTGGCAAGTTGCCGCTGACAAACGGCAAGCTTGTCGAAAATTCCCTTCATGAAAATTCTTTCAGTTAATTTAAAGGCGCATGAAGCCCTTTAGGGAGGGTCTTAACCGGATTTACACTCTTTTCATCACTTACCTTCTCTTGACCGTGGTTGCTATCTATTCCGTCAGTTGGTGATGATGATACCAATCTGAAAATCCTCCGAATAAAACGAAAATTATTTTTCTCAAAAACAAAAAAAAATCTCACTCTCACACACCAAAACCAAAAAAAAAAATGGACACAAGCACATAGCAGCAAAAGAAGCGAAAACGAATGCGAAACTCACAATTACACTTGACGAGAATAAATGACATATTCGGTGAGAGAAAGAGCCCCCTTCTTCTTCTCCATCTTTTTGTGCTCTTATGTTGTTGTAGAGACTCTCCATTTTTTTTCGTATTTTCTTAAAACGAAAAAAATAAAATGAATGGGAATGGGGGGAATCGGAATGGGAAAAAGTGATTTCCAATGGCAACCAGATTTTTCGGGAAAAAAGAGAGAGCATGAAAACATGAACTGGGCTTACGGAGCATTAATTGAAATTTGCAGGTCAGGTTTTTCCAGGAAGTCGTCTAGAACCTCAAAAAGGACATGGTTGTACTCATTTGGACAGTTTTGCTTAGCTGACTTTTGAAACTCAAAACTTCAGCGCTCTCTGATAAAAAATGACAGGATACAGGCTTCTAGATGTTTGTGACGGGACCAGGGCTGTCAAACGGCCGGCCGCGGCCGGCCGCGGCCCGCGGCCTTTTGCTATAAGTCGGCCGCGGATAACGAATTCCGGGCCGTCTTTTTACCAAAATGCATAACTTTTTGTGCTCTACAAGGCCGCCTCTTGCACCGAAAAGATCCGACCGCTAGGAAGCGAGATATAAAAACGGCCGCGGCCCGATTTGACAGCCCTGGACGGGACCCAAAAATTGTTTGTGACGGGACCCAAAAACATTTTTTTTTCAAACATAGTCATGATTATACTCATTCGAACCGTCTTGACATGCTGATTCTGATGAAATCGGTTTTATTGAGATTGTAGCAAAACTGATCAAAATATGGTGCATTTTTAGTTTTCGTGGCGGGACCCAAATATCAAAATGACTTTTTTTAGAAGCTGCCGATGATTATACTCATTCGAACCGCCTAAATCTGCTGATTTTGAATATCTAAGTTTTAGACCACTCCGACAAAAACTGTTCGAGTTACAATTAAATAAATAAAGTTTTTTATTTATTTTTCAGACAGGGGGCCAAGAACCTCCAGTATGAGCTCAAAATCCTTTCACAGTGTCCTGATTAAGCTCATTTAAACCATCTTGAAAAACTAGTTCCAACAGAATTAGTTTCAATGAAATTGATTGGAAAATAACTTGCTCAAATACGATAGATTTTAAATTTTCGTGGCTGGACCCAAAAATGAAATTTTTTTAGGAACCTGGTCATGATTATACGTTTCTGAAGCGTCTTAAAACGCTGATTCCAATGATACCAATTTTATTGAATTCGGTCCAAAACTGACCGAGTTAAGACAGTTTTTGTGTTTTCGTGGTGGGACCCAAAAAATGAAAAATTTTCTGAACCTATTCATGGTTATACTCAGTCGAACCGTCTTGAAACGCTGATTTCGATGGTACCGGTTTCATTAGGGTTGTAGCAAAACTGACCGAAATAATGTATTTTTGATTTTTTCGTGGTGGAACCCAAAAATCAAAATTACATTTTTTCAGAAGTTGCTTATGATTATACTCATTCGAACTGTCTTGATGAACCGATTCTGATAATAGCGTTTTTATTGAGATTAGAGCGAAACTGATCGAGATACGGAATTTTCAATGATTTCGTGGCGGGACCCAAAAATCCCAAAAATCCCAAAAATCAAAAATTTCTCAAAAGATTGAGTTTTTCTCAAACTGCGAACTCTAAAAATAAAAGTTACAAATGCTTTCCCGACAACCTTATCCCTTTCCCTTCATGTTCCGTATGTTCTACCTTCTGATACTGATACTGATATTCTGATCCCATACCAAATCTAGACCAAAGTTTAGCTCGTCACACTCAACTCTTTTGTTTCCAAGAAGCCACCGACCTTGTGCTGCTCCAGTGAGCCAGAACAAAAAACAGCACGGTTCCGGATGACACCACATGGGATAGTACGTCCCTAGATCATCAGAATCAAAGAATGGGGTTCTGTGCCTTTAAGGTCAAACGGATATAAGGTGCTCTAACTACCTGGACTTGAAATCCCGTCAAATTTTTTTTTTAGAAATTCGCAAAATATTTATTCTGAGCAATACCACCACCACCACCAAAATACCTCTCCATGACTCACCTAACTTTACACACACATACGTTTTTGATCATTGAACCTTCCGTCAACCCACCTTTCCTCGTTTTTTTTTTGAGAAATTTTTGGTTTTGAAATCCGAAAAAAATTGCACCTGTTCAAAAAAATTATTTAATGAAGAAAAACGTATTCACTTGAATTTCCAGGTGGTTTTGTTGTCGTCGGCGTGTCGAAATTCGATTAATTATTTATTTTGCACTTTGTGTTAAAGGGGGAGTCCACTATTCGAAATTTGATGTTTTCAATATAGGAATCGACTCAGAATTTTGTAGAAAAGAAGAGTCCGTTTAGTAAAAAAATCAAGAACCGTTCTGAACCAAGATATGAGCTATGAGGAGTCGAACCAGGGGCCCCCTTTTCAATGTATTTTCACTGTAAAAAAGTTCTGAGGCCCCCTAAAAGACTGGGGAAGAGAGAGAGAGAGGAAAGTTCACGGATGTATTGAGTTTCTCCAGTAGTTTAGGGGGCCCCAGGAATTTTTTACCGTGAAAAAACATGGAAAAGGGGGCCCCTGGGGGCCCCTGGTTCGACTCCTCATAGCTCATATCTTGGTTCAGAACGGTTCTTGATTTTTTTACTAAACGGACTCTTCTTTTCTACAAAATTCTGAGTCGATTCCTATATTGAAAACATCAAATTTCGAATAGTGGACTCCCCCTTTAACATGTGTATTTGTTTATGTTGTTTTAGTTTAGTTTTGGATTTTTTTCTGGAAATTTAAAGATGTTGGTTTTATTTGACTGTAACTCGGTTGATTTTTGTCGGAGAGGTCTGTAACTAGGATCATTGGAATCAGCGTTTTAAAGCGGTTCGAATGAGTATAATCATTAATAATTTTTGAAACAAATTTAATTTTTGTGGTTTGGGTCCTTGCACGAAAATGGGGAATTCACCGTATCTCGGTCGGTTTTGCTCCAATCTTCATGAAAATGATACCAAATCAGCGCGTCATGGCGGTTCAAATGAGTATAATCATCAATAACTTTTGAAAAAAATGTCAAATTTTTATATTTGGGTCCCGTCACGAAATCCTAAAAGCCGCCGTAACTCTATTAGTTTTAGTCCTAGAGATTTAAAATCAGGAGCATTGGAATCAGCAAATTTAGACGGTTTGAATGAGTATAATCACCGACCTGTTTGAAGAAATTTCAAATTTTTGATATTTTGAGTCTCGTCGCGAAAACCAAAAAACTGTCATATCTCTATTAGTTTTAGTCATAGAGAATTGAAAATTGGACCATTAGTATCAGCTCGTCATGAGTACAATCATGAGCAACTTTTCAAAATTTTGATATTTGAGTCCCGTCACGAAAACCTAGAGACTGTTGTATCTCTATTAGTCTCACTCGTAGAGATTTGATATTAGGATCATTGGAATCAGCACGTCAAGGCGATTGACATGAGTATAATCATCAACTGGTTTCAAATATTTTGAATTTTTCGATATTTTGGGTCCCGCCACGAAAACTTAAAATCTACCGTATCTCAGCAAGTTATGATCCAATTTTAATGAAACTAGTACGGTTAGAACCAGCGTTTCAAGACAGTATGAATGAGTACAATCACTGATAACTTTTGAAAAATTTGAAAAATTCGATATTTGGGTCCCGCCACGAAAACCTGAAAATTCCCCATATTCCAGCTAGTTTTCCTCTAATCTCAATGGTAAAGGTACCTCTAGAACCAGCGTTCCAAGACAGGTCGAATGAGTATAACCATGACTTTGTAGCATTTTTAGAATCCGAACTGGAGATTCCTGGCACCACCATCAAAATTCAGAAAAATCTCACTAAATTTTTTTCTGACGGTCCCCCCCCCCCATATATCTGCCAAAAACCTTGTGTTTTGGAACCCCTTCACGATCTTTATACCCAAAATCTGTTTACCGTTCCCCTTTAATTTCCGTCCAATTTTGCCATCCCCTAACACAGATTTCCCCCCAAAAATATCTAATTAAATCCTTCCCCCAAAAAAAACCCCAAAACCACATGCTCTGGTATATAATCTATGTGCATACACACGAAACGTCACACTTTCTTCTTCCATTCTCCCACTATTTCCGTTTCAAAGTGAGCCTGAGGACGACTACGAGCCGGCTCATTGAACCGAAAGAGCAATAGCAGCAGCTGTGTTTGGGAGGTGGTTTCCTAATGAATTAAAGGATACACTTTTTGGGGTGAGAGGGGAGAGGGGAGGAGTCAGATGACGTAGTGGAGGAGGAGAATCAAAAGTTCTCTGATTTTTGGAGGAGGAGGAGCACAAGAGAAGGAAAAACAGCTCCGAGGTGATGTGTCTCTTTTGTTCAACTTTTTTTTAGAAGGCGTAGAGGTTTTTGGTAGGGTCATAGGTAAAAAACATATAGTCATAAGGCTAGTAGGCCTTTATGGCTCCTAATCAGGGTTTAGAAGGCTTAACAGTCTCAGGACTTTGAATGTGAAGGTTGGTACAGTAGCTATGACCTAGAAATCCTAATTAGAGTTTCTAGGCCGCCAAACTAAACTGTCTTACGCTCAAGTACCCCTAGCTCTATGCGATTTTGACCTGATGTCAAGGTTAAACGCGTAGCATGGAACTTTCCCCGGTTCTGGGTTCCTTGATAACTTGTCTTAATGTCTTAATGCAGCACGGTAAATTTTTTTGTACGTACAATTTTTTCTTGGTTTCTGCGCTCCATCTCATACGGACTTTTACAAATTTCATATTGCGTATTTAAATTCTGACAGTAAGCCGCGCTTAAGCCCAAGGACCGCGCATCATGTTTCCAGAGCACTTTTCAGTAATAACTTTCGATTAAATTCTGTCAATATTATATTATTGTGTCAATATTATATTCATATACATGATGCGAAGAATAATTTCTATTCAATTTGATTCAAAAAAGCTTAGGCCCTGATTTTTAATTTTTCAACAAAATGAGAAAAATGCCTACGCATTGCTGAGTCGCCACGCAGTTGGCATGCGACCCTAAAGTAAGACAGAGCCCAAGAATGAAACCTTTTGAAAACACGTACAGAAAAATTCACTGTGATGCAGTCAGGCGTTACTAGAAGACTATAATTCCCTAGGCTACAGTAACCTCGAGCAACACTGTGCTCCAGAAATTCTGAAACTGAGTCCATCCTGACCGTCTAGTTACTGTAAAGATACAATAAGCGTAAGCTTGGTTACACGTTTTTCCACTCTGTTGCAGAAAGCAACGTTTAGGGACGCAGAATTACTGCGTACAAGACGATTCTAACCGTCTAAAAACTGTTAAGATACGACAAACGTAAGCTGAGTTACGTGACTATTTTTTTTGTACCAGAAAAAATTTCGTGGAGCCTTCTTGCATGCGCCTTTAAAATATCTTACCTTTCCTTGTTGAACTATTACTATTTCAAAAAGAAGAAGCCATAATAACCTTCGATCTCCCCCCACAAACTTTGAACTAAGCTAGACTAAACCCCATAGAAGCCATACAATCACTAAAATCTAGGAACGTTTTGAAACATGACATTCACTAACTTCATAACTAATCCCATAATTCGTTTCGTTAGTTAGTTCGAACGGAAGCCATATTTTATGCCTAAAATAGCAATAAAAATTTAGAAATGCACTTCGGAAATCGTGTGATCCATTGCTTCACTATATTTATCCGAGAACTGGTACGAATGCCTAGAATTCTAACCTTACCATTATTGTCTACTGACGTCTTAGCCTGGGCTGACTTCCTCATATTGCTAGGCCTGATCTTTGTAGCTAGACGGTGAAATTCATGATTACGGTAGTCTGAAAAGTCTAGAACGATTAGAAAAATTAGATATCTCAAAAACTATCATCAGTCTGCTCCAAGTCCTAGACAGCGTTCTAGAGCTCCCTCCCTTGAGATCGTAAATATATATAGAGGAAAAATATTTTCTATGTGTTCAAGTCTTGTTTTTTGTCTTTCTTTTGCCAGAGCTCCTTCAAAAATGACTAATCTAAACCGTTCGATCTTCAGTCTTCCCCTGAAACGAAGCCCCTGTGTTGTCTTTTCTGACCAATTTTGTTCAAATTTCCATCATTTCAATTTTTCTAACAAAAAAATTGTTTTTGATTTCCGGATGTCTGTGTCTACCTTTAGGGAGGTTTATGACGCTTGTGAATCTCTATTTTAGTATTGTTTCATTCGTTTTGTCTGGTCTCCAGGGTGTTCCAGTGATCGAACTAATTTTTTTTCCAGATAGACAATGACGTTTGAAGCTTGAGTTCCGGCTCTATAATTTGGTTGAAACTGAGTTCATAACCAGTTGATTAGAGCCGTATAGTGAACCATGGGGCACCGTACCCTTGTAGCCATCTAAGTGCGGAGGAGTTTCGACAGTTTTAAGCTGAGTTATGAGCACTTCTATCTAGCAGTCTACAGGCTACTGTAGCCAGTTTTTCATTCTAACAGTTTAGTTATAATGTGGTTACAACATCTTCAAGCTGAGTTATGACCATTTGAATATTCCCAATTTAGGATTACTGTAGCCAGTTCCAAGACGGTTCTAACCCGTCTAGTTACGGCATTATTAAGAACCTTTTGAAATGAGTTATGGGCATTTTAAGGATTATTTTGAAGTTTCTTTCACTTAACCAGCTTATAAGCCCGTCTTAAGCTATAACCCAAGTTTTTACGCAGTGTTGTAACAAAATTTTTCAGAATAAGATTTTTTGTTCAAAACTCCCATCATGACGAACCCTTTCCTAATTACTTTGTTTATCAACCAAAAAAGAAAAAGTCATCTTTGCTTCTTCATGACATAGTCAGCATATCTTGTTGACGACACAAAAGGCGTTCGCTTCTACCGATGATGCAGAACGTTCCTTTTGTGTTTTGTTAGTAGGTAACAACCGAACTTCCTTCATCAAAATTATCCCAAAGATCGATCTAATTTCAAACATCAAAAATGTTGCCAAAGAAAGTCCCATTAATCCCGCTCGGTAATTGAGTTACGAGCCAATTACTTATGCTAATCTCCTTCTAGACTCAATGGATACGTATCCTTCAAATGACCATTGATGCTTCTATGATCCTCTACATCGAGTTTGTGCATCCTTCTCATTTTGGCTACTGAGCTGTTCAAATTACTTTTCTTAGTATAAAAAATCAGAATCTTTGAGTGCCGTTTGTTTCAGGTATGACAGTGAATTTTCAGTTAGTAAGGAACTACAATAAGCAACTACTATGACTTTCTCTAGGTTGAGTTAGGTTCTGAAAGTTCTTTCAGCTAGTCAATGGTATTCATCACATACTGTTACTTACTTACTGTTACTTACTACTTACTTACTTACTTGCTTACTTACTTACTTACTTACTTACTTACTTACTTACTTACTTACTTACTTACTTACTTACTTACTTACTTACTTACTTACTGTAAGCCCACAGTCATGTTTGACAAGTCTCTAATTAGGATAGTTACTGTTTTTCTAATCTTGAGAGTCGCCGATGCGCCGTTGGCGCGACTGTAAGACCTTAGTCTGTACTCTTCGGAATAACAAATCGAATAGCTAATTAGTCTCTCGTTTGATCATCATCATCAGCTTCCCCCGTCCCCTGACTATGAGTAACCCTCTCCTAATCATCTTAACTCCCTCCAATTACCACTTCATAACACACAATAATCTCTGTGCTTAGATCTCTCACTTTTCCCTCGTGATGTGACATCAGAATTCGTGATATATATCTAGAAAGCTGAGTACTATAATTCCCTATAATTTCGAAAATATCTAGTTTGCTAGTGAACTTTTTTCCATGTTCAGGCCTAATATATAAGTTTGTCTGAAAATTTTTCTCACATGGGTTAGGAATTTTCTATCTTAAGTTGAAATCCCATTAAGGGGGCCGGGCCAGATATGTAAGGGCTGAAAATTGCAGAATCCACATTTATTCAAAATTCCTAACCCATGTGAAAAAAAATTCCTTTGCAAAAAATTGGCTACATCATATCCCATATCACAATTAGATTTCGAAAAAAAATTTGCCTAACAAATTAAATAATCCCCTTTTGTTTTGTTTCCCTACGTCACATTGACTCATAGTAATCTTTCTGACTTCGAACCAAATAGCCTTAAAGGGACAGGGACAAGTGTAGGAGGGGCGGCCCCATATCAAGTGTCTCTATTTGTTCTTTCATTATATTATACATTTTTGTTCTGTTGAATGTTAATGATCATGATGCAATTATCTACGTGACCCCTGGAGGTTCCAGGAGGCCCCGCCCATTTCCAGCAAGCTCCGCCCTTTTTTCAGACCCCGCCTTGTTATATAGACACTTAACAGGATGTACATATACAATTTCGTGTGCTTGTTTGCCACCCCCGAACGTTCTCTAGGGGCAATAAAACGTGTTGGTGGCATGTGCTCCGTGCGTGTGTAGTGTAGCGATGATAGACATGCTAAACACTTCGTGGAACTTATTAGTTTTTGGTGCCGGGTTTTTTTTCTTGCTGATGAACAGTTGTTCATTGTGGCAAACTTTAAGGTTGGGGTGAGGAAGAATCTGTCTGTCTGTCTGTCTGTTTGTCTATCCACACCCTTATTGCCCAAAAATCTCCATGAAAATCGTCCAAAAACCAGCTCAAAATCATGATTTTAAAGCGAGTTACGCTCCTTCAAAGTTGAAGCATAGAGAGTGAGAGACGGGAGAGAAAGAGACAATCGTTTTCTCTGCCGCCTCTAACTCTCTCACCACCAACTTTGAAGGCGCATAACTCCCGTCGAATTGGAGGTTTTCAGATGATTTTTGGACCATTTTGTAGGGAATTTTGAGGTGATTTTTATGGTATAAGAATCTGATTTTTTGAAATTTTGAGTGATGTTTCTCAAAAAAGGCTCAAATCGTGTGAAATCAAACTGTAATCCAGCCGTTTCTCGGTTTCAAATTGAGCACTTTTAGTGTATTTTGTGCTCATTTTCCTCTTGTCTTGCAGTTTGTCTTGACTTCCGTCTGTCTGTCTGTATGTTTGTTGGATTGACCGAATGACTCTCTAGACGCCTGGATATCAATTGATGCCTGTCTGTCTGTTTCTGTTGGTGTCCGGATGTCCTGACGTCTGATCTATATGTCGGTCGGGATGTCTAGATGTCTGTTTGACTGTCTTGGTGTCCGGATTTTCGTCACACTGTCTGAATGTTTCTCCAGATGTCCAGATGTCTCTCTCGACGTCTGGCTTTCTGCTGATGCCCGTCCGGATATCTGTTTGTCCGTCTTGGTGTCCGAACGTCCAGATGAATGAACGTTGGTCTTTCTTTCTGTTTGTCGGAATGACTGGATGTCTAGATGTTTGTCGGGATATCGAGATGTCCAGGGGGCATATCTGTCTATCTGTCTGTCTGTCTGTCTGTCTGTCTGTCTGTCTGTCTGTCTGTCTGTCTGTCTGTCTGTTTGTCTGTCTATCTGTCTATCTGTCTATCTGTCTATCTGTCCTCGACTCTCTCTGATTCCTACAGTAACCCATTCTGGAACCTTCTGCACCTAGCTCCTGAAAATTCAGGACATCGCCTCATAAATGAAATTCCTCCATTCACCACAATCCTTGCTCATTCTCCGTGTGTAACCCTAGCCATATCTCTTACCTCCCTTTAAGGTATCCATTCAAAATTTTTATTCCAGTATCCTCTTGACCTATTTTGTTTTTTTTCAATGAGTACATAATACTTACAAAATCCTCTCCTCCCCTCTTCATTCCAGTCAAGTAATATGATCTGCTTAATGGAAATTGAGTGTAGATATGTAGTGAGTGAATAAATGAGTAGTTGGGGGTGGGGGGATATGTAGTTTCTTGCGTGCAGAACAATACATTATTGGGACCCCTCATCTCCTCTTCCTTATTTAGAAAAAAAGAAGTGAAGACGTCATTTTTCATTTTCCATTTTCCTCTTTGAAAAAAAAATGAAAAAACATGATGTTGCGATTTTTCTTACTCTTATTCTCTATTAATTTTCTATGAAGTTCCGTTTTTTTTGTTTTTTTTTTTCAGTTTTTTTCTCATCCTGATGAAAAAAAAATAACTAGGAGAAAAAAACAGGAAGTTCCGTTCTGGAGCAGCAAGATATTTTTTCTCATTTGAGTCATTTTTGAGCTTTGGATTCTAGAAGAAAAATTACTTTTTTTTTATTTTTCGAGTTTTTAAAAAAATTTCTATGATCAAAATCTGAAATCCTCTACAAATTTGTACAAAAATCATGTAAAAACCATCATTTTGAAGGGAGTTATGCGCCTTTAAAGTTGAAGGTGAGAGAGTGAGAGACGCAGAGATAACGAATGCCTGCTTCTCTGCCGTCTCTCACTCTCTCACCCCGACTTTGAAGGCGCATACCTCCTTTCAAAATAGTGCTTGTGAGATGGTTTTTTGACTGTTTTGAAGGGAATTTCAAGGGCTCTCCTTCGGCATAAAAATCCGACAGATTTAGGAATTCTTAATTTTTTTCTAATTCTATCTCAACGAATTTCGATGATTCCAAATGGTTTTCAATTGCATATCAACGAAAAGCCATCAAAATCCCTTGCAAGCTCGTCCAAAAACCAAGTCAAAAGCTCCATTTTGAAGAGAGTTATGCGCCATTGAAGTTGAAGGTGAGAGAGTGAGAGGCGGCAGAGAAAACGTCTGTCTGCCCCTCTGCGTCTCTCACTTTCTCCCTGAGGGGTAACTCCCTTCAAAATTGAGCCTTTTCGTTGCTTTTTAGACCATTTTGTAGTGTTTTTTTCTCAGTGCTACGTCACTAGAAATCTCTCATATTTCCTTTTTTTTTTCGTTGGTCGCTCTTCAGATTGCTTGTTAGAGTGGCTCTTTATTTGATGGTGTTCAATTGTTTTCTTTCCGTTATGATTGTTTTGCAATTCAAAAACAAAAAAATGTGTCGTCCTAAAAAATATTTTGAGAGAAAAAATATTTCTGAAAATGGAAAAATGGAAATTGTCTGAAAAAATGCTTCTAGAACCAGCTCAAAAGCTCAGTTTTTAAGGACGCGTCCCAGAAGTTGGAGGGCAGCGAATAAGAGACGGCAGAGAAGCAGACAGTCATTTTCTCTGCCGTCTCTCACTCTCTCACCTCCGACTTCTAAGGGGCATAACTGCCGTCAAAATTGAGTTTTTGACATGGTTTTTGGATCATTTGTAGGGAATTTTGAAGGGTTCCTACCAATTTATGTGTTTTTCAAAACATATTTTTTGTGTTGGACTAGATAGGCCTCAAAATTCTGTATATAACCGTCAAAAAATCAGCTCAAACGCTTTATTTTAAAAGGAGTTATGCGTCTTTGAAGTTGGAGGTGAGAGGGCAAGAGACGGCAGAGAAGCAGACAGCCTGTTTCTCTGCCCTCTCTCACTCTCTCACCTCCAACTTCAAAGGCGTATAACTCTATTTCAAGAATTGAGCTTTGAGATGGGTTTTTGGACCATTTTTGTAGGGAATTTCGAGGAAGAAATGATGACATTTTTTTTGAAATTTTTT
>GL379803.1:225580-255725 GCA_000143925.2 Caenorhabditis brenneri | reverse complement strand
CAGCTCGACTAGAAAAGGAGTAGGCACTAGATGTTTCTGCGGGGCTAGTACAATGATACAGCGGATGCGATATCTTGTGATAAGTGTATGAAGTCTATCAAGAAATCGAGACATCACAGACATTCTCAGAATCATATATCGATCTGTATTGCTCTGACTTCAGCCAGTTATCCGTCTGTATTCGATAAATACGAAGAGAGTCCTCCAAAACATTGTCCTTTATAGTATAGAGTCTCTCGCGTAAATAGTGAAAGGCTGGTCTCGTAATTGCCCTCTCTCCCCTACAATCACTCGTTCCTCGCACCCAACCAATTCTCCCTTATGATAGTCAACCTGTCTGAAAAACTTTGCCTTCCTAACTAGATAAGAGTTACATCGCGACAAAAATCCATGTCACCTGACAGTGTAACCTCGCACAAAAGAACTGATAACCAAAGTAATTTCAACTAGCTCACAGCTTTTTATCAGGCCTCTCTCACTCTCTCACCTCCAACTTCAAAGGCGTATAACTCTATTCAAGATTGAGCTTTTGAGATGGTTTTTGGACCATTTTGTAGGGAATTTCGAGGAGAAATTGATGACATTTTTTTGAAATTTTTTTTTGCCAAATTAACATCCAACTTGGCTGGTAGATAAGGAAAGTGTTTGCGTACCCTACACCAAATCTCACGACAATTCATTCTTCTGTCCCAAGTTCTAAGAAGGATGACTCAATCCTTACTATATAATCCCAGTCATACCCAATGTTCAGTTCCCAGAAAAACTTCCCTGTATTCATTTTTCTGTTCAAAATATTCCCAGCCCGTCCGGTACAAACCCTGTTCCCAATTATTTTTTTTCTTTGTTTCGTCACATTCATAATCAACTTCGAATTCCCATCTGACGTTTAGATTCTTTATTCTTCCTCTGCTCATTATTATATGTAAGACTTAGCTCCTCCTCCTCCGGGCTCCGTTTTTCTAGATTTTTTTTTCTAGAAATCTGACAGAGATACACACAATTAAACGCAAATTTGTGTTCGTAAAAACTGAAAAAACTAAATTTTCTCTCGAAAAAACAAGTTAATGACCATTTTCGGTCTACACAAATCACTTTGTTTTCGTGTTTTCCCAAAAAACTTAACCCGTCATTTTTTTTTCAGCTGCTTCTTTTTCTTCTTTTAGTGGGTTGGAAGAGGAGACTAATTCTCTTCTTTTTTTTTCGACACGACATAACACAAAAATACAGCACGTCAGGCTTAGCAGTTTTTTCTTGCAGCCTGAGGTTCTAATGACTTTTGATGACTTAGCTTAGCTTACAGAATAACAGGGGCCAGGCCGGGCGGGGCCTCTTGCCTTGCCGGACCTTGCCGGGCCTCCCGGCCTTGCCGGGCCTTGCCAGGTCTTGCCTGGCAGGGCCTGATTTGGACAAGTATGCCTCAATAAAGTATGACTTTTTCTCTCCCATCATTTCCGAATCCCTTTGTTATTGACGCAAGTCAACCCGAAGATTATCTTGAATTGAGCTGGATTTTTTGAGGATTTTTGAGGATGATTAAGACATTTTTGAAGAATTTTCGACTAAGCAGGGTGTATCATTCTGTTTTTGACTTTCAGCCACATTTTTCTAGCTACACGTGTCGAAAAACCAGACCCTTCAGTATACAGCTTGATCTAAGTGACTTTGTAATTAAGAGGCCCCTTAAAAGGCATTCTCTAAGAGCCCCTTAACTCAATGTCATTAGAAATCCCAATATTGCCTGAAACTTGGTACAATAGGTATATGATGTCCCCTGAACACGATGGTGCACTTCTTTTTTGGCTCCACCCCTTTTCCAGCTGGCCAGCCCCTTTCAGCCAAAAGACAACTTTTTTCCCCGAAAAGCTATCGATGTCCACTCCTTGGGAACCGATAGAAGGGACTTTTATAAGCATTTCCACAGTTCAAACCAAATTCCTAGCTCTGCACCTTTATGCTGAAAATTTCAGATTTTTGTTCTGATCGATATATTTTTTTTTTCTCCGTTTAGCTGTTTTCTTATACCTGCTCCGTCTTTCCCCGAATCCTATATTCCCCCTCATTCCCAATTTCCAGGTAACAAAAAAAAATGGGCTCGTCATCACTTATCTTGATGATCGCCACGTCATTTATGCTTCTGAATCTTGCCACGTCGTCACCTCCCACACCCACTGAATCGTCACCATCATCGGGAGGCGAGCCAACAAAGTCAGAGGAGTTGGAGAAGTTGGTCGAGGTGTTGAGATGCTTCAAGGCGTTGAAGGACAGGTAAGGCTTATAATTATTAGAGAATGCGCCTTGACGGCGAGAGAGTGAGAGGCGGCAGAGAAAACGACTGTCTGCTTCTCTGGTGTCTCTCACCTCCAACTTTAAAGGCGCATAACTAGCTTCAAAGTTGTGATTTCGGAGTGGTTTTTGCACCATTTTGTAGATTGTTTTGACGATTACCAGAGATGGAAAATTTTCGAAAAAATTGAAAAAATCAACATTTTGAATTTTTTTTTGAGACTTTGGAAGTGTATCTACCTGTAAAGCGCTCAAAATTCCTCATCAAATGGTCAAAAAACCAGCTTGAAAGCTCAATTTTGAAGCGAGTTACGCGCCTTCAAAGTTGGAGGTAAGAGAGTGAGAGGCGGCAGAGAAAACGACTGTCTTTTTCTCTGGTGTCTCTCACTCCCTTATCTCCAACTTCAAAGGCGCATAACTCCCTTCAAAATTGAGCTTTTGAGGTGGTTTTTTGATCATTTCGTAGCAATTTATTGATTTTTCAGCGGAGAGCGCACGTACGTCAGCTACATCGGCAACAAAGTGCGTCTCTACGACGACGATGGTAGGTTTTCCAGAGTTTTTTTTTACCTAAAATCCTGAATTCCAGGCCGCGAAGTCTCGTGCGACGCCGAGAAGCAACTGGAAATCCGTCAACGCTCCGACCGCCGCTGCATCTTCTCTCCGATCCACTGCCTCTTCGATCGACGCCTCCAAACCGCGAAACTCTTCCGAGGCGTCGGCGGAAATCGACTTCTCGCCGAGAAGAAACGGAAATAATTCTTTTCCTCTCTCACCCCTAAATCTCTACTGAATACCCTCCCTCTCTGTGTCTATAACCCCGCCCCCGAACCAAATCCCGCCCCCAAACCAAGAAGTGATATATCATGATGTGTTTTCTGTCGTTTGAATAAAAATAAATGTGAGACGAACAAAAAATTCATCAGTTTCTCAGTTTCAAATGCATCCAGACACTGTTTGGTTGAGTGGTGGCTGCACCCACAAGCTTCAGTGGGATTTCAGTTTTGGCGCCAGTTTCAAATGTGTATTTTCGGAGGATATGAGCCAGGAGCAGCTTCTCTTCCATGTAGGCCAAACGCATTCCGATACATTGACGGGGTCCGAGGCCGAATGGGATGTAGCCGCCTTTTTGGAAGAAGTGGTCGGTGTCGGAGAGCCAGCTGGAAAATTTTAGAGGGTCAAGGCGAGCTCCGAAGGTTCTAGAGGGGTCTGAGAAGGTTAGTACCCTGCTGCACACCAGTTACCGTACCACCGTTTTAGGTATCCAGGTATCTAAGCACCCGTTCCATGGAGCTAGGAGCCGAGCAATCTAGACCCCCCTCACCTCTCCGGCTTGAACTCCTCTGCATCCTCTCCCCAAATACTCTTATCCGTATGTAATGTCCAGGTATCCACTTGCACCATTGTCCCGGGTTCTACCTCTACGCCACCGAGCCTGGTGGCTCTCATGCATTTCCGCGAGTTGGCACTGAAACAGTTTATAGTTCATAGTATCTGTCCACAACCCCTCGAAGACCAGGAGCACCCCCAGAGCTCCCCGCCGCCCGCCTACAAAAAAAAAACTCACAACGTTCCCAACGGATACAACCTCAAGGTCTCCTTCATCACACACTCCATAAACTTCAATTTCGATAGCTGATCAAAACTAATCTCCGGATCCGGGCACTCTCTATCCACCTCTTCCTGAAGTTTCTTCTGAATTCCGGGGTGAGTTGCCAGGAGATAAGTAGAATAGGACAGGGAAAGGGCAGTGGTGTCGAAGCCGGCAATCAGGAATACGGTACATTGTCCAACGATTTCATCGGTGGTGAGTTGGCGGTTGGTCTGGAAAATTAGATGACTAAAAACCATCTAGAAATGTTGAATTTGAAATGAGTTATGCGCCTTTAAAGTAGGAGATGAGAAATGGAGAGACAGCAGAGAAGCAGACAGTCGGTTTCTCTGCCGTCTCTCGCTCTCTCACCTCCAACTTTAAAGGCGCATAACTCGCTTCAAAATGAAGGTTTCAGGGTGGTTTTTGGATCATTTTGTAGGGAATTTCAAGACCTATCTGGGGAACAAAAATGTATCCAAAATGAAATTTTTTGAAGTTTTTGAATTTCAGCTTCGAAACGGCTTCCAGGCTTCACAACTCGGCTGAAAGTGATCAGCGGATCCGAAAAATTTTTGGGGTATCTATCTAGACCGGTATAAACCTCTTATAAATTTTTGAGCCGATTCTGAGGTTGCGAAGTGTTGCATATCCCTTGTCAGATCGGAATTGTGTACTTCAAAAATTTCAAAAAATTTTCATTTTTAATAAATTTTGTGTCCCCAGAAATCCCAAGAAATTCCCTGCACATAAGTCCAAAAACCATCCAAAATACTCCATTTTGAAGCGAGTCATGCGCCTTTGAAGTCGGAGGTGAGAGAGTGAGAGACGGCAGAGACAACGACTGTCTGCTTCTCTGACGTCTAGCTTCCAACTTTGAAAGCGCATAACTCCCTTCAAAATGAAGAATTTGGGGTGGCTTTTGGACCATTTTGTAGGGAATTTCAAGGGCTATCTGGGGAAGAAAAATGTATCTAAAATGAAAATTCTGGAAATTTTTGAATTTCAGCTTTGAAACCAGTAATAGTCGTCATATCGAAACTGTGTCCTTCAAAGATTTCAAAAAATTTTCGTTTTGAATGAATTTTGGGCCCCTAGAAACCTCATGAAATTCCCTGCAAATCGGTCCAAAAACCATCCAAAAATCTTCATTTTGAAGCGAGTTATGCGTCTTCAAAGTCGGAGATGAGAGAGTGAGAGGCGGCAGAGACAACGACTGTCTGCTTCTCTGGCGTCTGGCTTCCAACTTCAAAAGCCCATAACTCCCTTCAAAATAAAGCTTTTGACCTGGTTTTTGGACCATTTTTTTTCGGAATTTAAGCCCACTCTAGGTTAAGTCACTTACATAACTAGCACTCTTTGTAAAATCCCCATTATCCTCTCCAAAATGGTCCACATCATCTGCTTTTGCATCCAAGAACAAATCAATAAAATCCTGTGGCTCCCCTGGCTCAATTCCATTTTTCTCATCTTCCTCTCTCTGCTTTATCCGATCCTCTACTGCTTTCATAGTGATCACATTGATTTTTCGGAAGGATCCCATTTTTAGAGTTTTCAGAAGGATCTGACGGACTATCTCCACGAGAAACGGGGGGAGAACCGCTCCGATGAGGAAGAGCCGGGAGTAGGAGCCTTGGAAGAGCTGAAATTGGATAATTTGGGTCTGAAACTGGAAAAAATCTGAAAATTACCTTCCTCACAACTGGGAAAATCGGGTTTTTGAACATTTGGGAGTCAGTTTGACCCATGGCGATACGACCGATGACGTCCAGGGTGAATTCTTGGTAAAATCTGAAAAAATCCTTTTTTTTTTCTTTTCTGGAATTTCAGATCAAAAGAAATCCGTAAAATTCTCTACAAAATGGTCAAAAAACCAATCCGAGAGCTCTATTTTAAGAGGAGTTATGCGCTTTTGAAGTTGGAGATGAGAGAGTGAGAGACGGCAGAGAAGCAGACAGTCGTTTTCTCTGCCGTCTCTCACTCTCTCGCCTCCATCTTCAAAGATGTCTAACTCGCTTAAAAATTGAGCTAGAGATCTGGTTTTTGTCTTGTTTTGATCGCGTTGACAAGCGCTTCTCGGTCATATGAAATTTTCGGCCACCAGAAAAAATCCTAGGCCACAGCCGTGGGAAGTTAGGCCACGAAACTTTGAAGCCTGATATCATTGTTAGATTTGATGCTAGAGAGCTGGTTTTAAGCTCATTTTGACCGTCTCGACAAGGGCTTTTTGGTCATAATATTATATTATGATTTCTTTCGGCCACCGGAAAAAAACTTAGGCCACGGACGTGGGAAGTTAGGCCCCGTAACTTTGAAGTCAGATAACTTCGACAGAGCGGCTGCTTGGAAGGTTGTTTTTTACTGATTTCAATTTTTCTGTCTGTTTATCTGTCTGTCTGTCTATCTGTCTGTCTGTCTGTCTGTCTCTCTGTCTGTCTATCTGTCTATCTGTCTATCTGTCTATCTGTCTATCTGTCTATCTGTCTATCTGTCTATCTGTCTATCTGTCTATCTGTCTATCTGTCTATCTGTCTATCGGTGTCCAGATGTCTCACCTCAACATTTCAATCGGCTCTCCTCCAGCACTTCGCTCCTCAATATGTCTCATCAGTTCCAATGCGCAGTCCTCCACGGTCGTGTTGATTTTTCTGGAAAAATACAAGTGGGGGTACTGTAGGGTCTTGGCCTTTTAGAAACCGCAAATACTCAACTGCTATCGGGGTGATCAACTGCTATGTTGTAACTGCTAATGTCCCAAATGCTATATTTGGCTCTTCTGCTATGGATCAACTGCTATAGCTATAGCAATGGAAACAATAACCATAGAAGTTGAGAAATAGCAGTAGATTTCATAGCAGTTGAGTATCTACTTCTAGAAATCTTCGATTTTGTCCATTCTAGGGTGAGCCACGCTCAGTTCCCGGTCGATGCACCATGAGCTCTGTACTACCGTGTCGCTGCTCACCTCAAACTGTTATTCGAAAACGTTGGACTCGAAATCGTCCTCAACCTCTTCCACCGGTACCCTTGGGCTGAAAACAGGTTGGTCCTCTTCTCTTTCTCTGAGTTTCCTTGAATCGGATTCCTCTTCCTTCCATAGAAGTTGTCGTATTGCTTCACGAACACCTCCTGGACCAAATCTGGATCCGATATCACCAAAGTTTTCATGAGACCCTCAGTGAACCCGAATGTTTTTCCGTATTTCTGGAAGATTCTAGAGTTTTTGGCAGTTTTTGCGTTTTTCTAGATGTTTTATAGTGAAAAAACATGCTAAACTACCCTAAACTCACCGGTTCTTTCATGAAAACTGCATTTTCGTCAGTTCTAACGCTTAGTACGCAAAAATCTCATCAAGGTACTCACCTTGGTCCACTCCCTCACTTTCAATGGTCCTGGGAGCTCCTCACTGATACTATCCAGAAAAACACCTAAGAATGGGTACCCCAGGGGTCCTGGGATACCTCGTCGCTTCCAATATGTCCATTGCCAGAGGTAGTAACTGGAAAATGAAGTTCTTAAATGGTAAAATCGGTTGTTCCTAGCTTTTTACAGCCTTACATACATGGAAAGTTTCTTGAATTCGCTACGAAACGGTCCAAAAACCACTCCAGACGGAAATTTCCAAGGGAGTTATACGCTTTCAAAGTTGGAGGTGGGAGAGTGAGAGAGAGAGAGCAGAGAAAACAAATGTCTGTTTGTCTGTGTCTGACTTTCAACTTCAAGGAAGCATAATTCCCTTCAAAATTGAGCTTTTGAGTTGGTTTTTAGTCCATTCTGAAGGATTTTTCGACCCCCAGCTAGTTGTTTACCTCGTTTTGAAAATTCATAAAATCGAAAAAAAAAATCTCAATTGAATTTGATACCAGTAGGAAGCTCTTGAAATTATCTGCAAAACGATCAAAAAACCATTCCAGACGCCCAATTTTGAAGCGAGTTATGCGCCTTTAAAGTTGGAGGTGAGGGAGTAAGAGACGGCAGAGAAAACGAGTGTCTCTTTGTCTGCGTCTAACTTTCAACTTCAAAGACGCAAAACTCCCTTCAAAATTGAGCTTTCGAATGGGTTTCTGGACCATTCCAAAGGGTTTTCCAAGGTGCAGCTAGTCGTGAAGTTTTGAAAAAAAAACATGAAAATGAGAATAAAACTGAAGTTTTGGGATATCATACCACTAAAAAGCTCTTGCAATTTTCTACAAAACGGTCTAAAAACCATCTCGCAATTTCTATTTTGAAGCGAGTTACGCGCTTTTTCAGTCGAAAGTGAGAGAGTAAGAGACGACAGAGAAAACGACTCCCTCTTTCTCTGCGCCTCTCACTCTCTCACCTCCAACTTTAAAGGCGCATAACTCTTTTCAAAACGACGATTTTTGAGTGGTATCTGGATCATTCTGAACGTTTTTCAAGGCGCAGCTAGTCGTGTGACAAAACTTGAAAATGCAAAAATCGAAAAAAAAATCGCGATGGTCGGAATTTTGCACCACTAGGAAGCCCTTGGAATTCTCTACAAAACGGTCCAAAAATCATCTCGATATTTCTATTTTCTAGCGAGTTGCGCGCCTTTAAAGTTGGAGGTGAGAGAGTCGGAGACGGCAGAGAAAACGAATGTATGTTTCTCTGCTGCCTCTCACTCTCTCACCTTCAATTTTAAAGGCGCATAACTCCCCACAAATTAGAGCTTTTGAGACGATTTTTAAACCATTTTATAAGGAATTTTGAGGGCTTTCAGGTGGTTATAAACTTCCAAAGTTAAAAAAAATTTTTTTTTCTACGCACTTTTTTTCATTTTGTTTTAACAAATTCACAACCGTTTTGTTTGTTCTGGAAAATCTTAGAATGCCTATCAAAAAAAAAAACTAAAAAAATTAATTGAAAACTCACCTCAAAACCCCTAAAACCGCCACTGAAATCCATGGAAAAAGAAGAAAAGACATGCCGAATATAGCAAAAACAGAGTCTAATTTCTCTCAAAAGAAAGTGCGCAATTTTCCTTCTTTTTATATTCCTCTCCCCGTCTATTTCTCTAGTACCTCTCTGTATACATATCAAAATGTGTTAAATAATGTTCAGAGATTGCAGGGAAGTGCTAGTGAGAAAGAGAAAGAAATGCTGGTGTTTGTTGTCGAGAAATAAGTCACAAAATGAAGGAACTTTTCGTGATTTTGTGTCGGTTAGAACTGATGTTTCAGTGATTCATTTGGTTATCATTTTTGAGTTTGGGAGGTCTTAGTACTTTGGTTGACTCAACTTCTTCAGAATTTTTTTTTCATTAAAATTAATTTATTCATCCACAAAATATACACAAAAACCAATAAATAACACTATTGTATAGAGCAGCAACATCTCCTCTCTTCCACTTTATTCCTGAACAATTAAAAAATAAAACTTTAACCAAAAAACACAAAAATTCACGATGATAACTCATTGGAATACAGTATTCCTTGATACTTCTCGCCGCTTTCATTAATTTCATCGAATATTTTGAGCCGTCCATTTTGGAAATTATCCTTCATGTCCATCTTTGGATAGTCAATTTTGAAGTAGGCTAGGGGTTTGGATAGATTGTATTTTTCCCAGAGTTGGGGGCCATCGGGGGTGTTGGGGTTGCTGAAAAAATTGACAGTAGGAGGGTGTGTTGGGGGATCTGGGGTACTTGGGTACCTGGGTATATAGGTACCTGGGTACCTGGGTACCTGGGTACCTGAGTACCTGGGTACCGGTGTACCTGGGTATTTGGGTACCTGGGTGTCTGGATATCTGTCTGTCTGGGTACCTGGGTATATAGGTACCTGGGTATCTGGGTATCTGGGTATATAGGTGCCTGGGTATCTAAGTATCAGGGTATCTGGGTATATAGGTACCTGGGTACCTGGGTACCTAGGTATCTGGGTATCTGGGTACCTGGGTACTTGGGTATCTGGGTACGTGGGTACCTGGGTATATGAGTACCTCGATATCTGGGTACCTAGGTATCTGGGTACCTAGGTATCTGGGTATCTGGGTATCTAGGTACCTGGGTATATGAGTACCTGGGTACCAACGTATCTGGGTACCTAGGTATCTGGGTATCTGGGTACCTGGGTACTTGGGTATCTGGGTACGTGGGTACCTGGGTATATGAGTACCTCGATATCTGGGTACCTAGGTATCTGGGTACCTAGGTATCTGGGTATCTGGGTATCTAGGTACCGGGGTACCTGGGTACCTGGGTATATGAGTACCTGGGTACCAACGTATCTGGGTACCTAGGTATCTGGGCACCTGGGTATCTGGGTATTTGGGTACCTGGGTGTCTGGGTACCTGAGTTCCTGGTGACCTAGGAACCTGGGTTGCTGGGTACTTAGGTATCTGGAAAACTTTAAACACGAAAAAAAAAACGAAAACACAAAAATGTTCTTTTTTGCAAAATTTCCATAAGAACGGTGGAAGATAAAACCGATCTGACAATTTAGTCTTGTTCAGAAGCATAAAATACCCCCAGAAACAAAAATTTAGACCATCCGGGCTTTCCCAAGCCCGAAAAACGTCTAGATGTGACCACTGGTGCTGGGACACCTAGGTACCAAGAGGCTACCCGAGTTCCTGTCCGGCTATTTGGGTGGCAAGGAGCTATCCCAAGGTTCCTTTCCCCCAAAGGTACCTTAGGACCTTTCCCCAAAGGTACCTTAGGGTTCAGGTGGCCCAATACCATACTGAGTTTCCCTCCCCACTCACCCATATTTCGCAAAATTGGTGACCAGCCTGCCCATCAAATCTATCACTTTGTACTCCTCCTCCACCGGCTCAAACTTCCCCATCCCCTCCCCCAACATGTACTTCAACTCCGAATTATGATTAGCGGCTCTGAAAGGGAACCAACTGGCGTACGGATCCTTGGAGTCCATGTTATAATAGTCGAAGGATCCCAGGTAGGCATTGTTGCCTGCTCCAGTGCTCTGACGGACAGTCTCCAAGGCGCCGTGGTTGAACCAGGAGTCACTGATGAACTGAAAGAAAGGTGAGAGTGAGAGACGGCAGAGAAGCAGACAGTCGTTTTCTCTGTCGCCTCTCACTCTCTCACCTCCAACTTCAACGGCGCATAACTCGCTTCAAAGTTGAGATTTCGGGCTGGTTTTTTGACTGTTGGACAAGAAATTTCATGAGCTTTCTTGTGACATACAATGTGACCAGTACAGTTTTTTTGTTCAATTTTTCATTTCTGACAAAATGGTTTCGATTTTTATATCACCAGATGCGCCTAGAAATTCTCTACAGAATGGTCCAAAAACCAAAAAAAAAGCTCAATTTTAAAGCAAGTTATGCGCTTTCAAAGTTGGAAGTGAGAGAGCGAGAGACGGCAGAGAAAACAACTGTCTGATTCTCTGGCGTCTCACCTCCAACTTCGAAGACGCCTAACTCGCTTCAAAATTGAGCTAGGAACCTGGTTTTTGGCTCATTTTGACCGTCTTGACAAGGGCTTTTCGGTCATATGATTTTTTTCGGCCACCGGTAGAAAATCTAGTCCATGGCCGTGGGAAGTTAGGCCCCGAAACTTTGGAGCTTGATAGTTTCGGTAGGACTGATGCTAGATTGCTGGTTTTAAGCTCATTTTGACCGTCTTGACAAGGAATTTTTGGTCATATGACTTTTTCGGCCACCGGAAAAAACCTAGGCCACGGCCGTGGGAAGTTAGGCCCCAAAACTTTGGAGCTTGATAACTTTGTTAGAACTGATGCTAGCGAGCTGGTTTTTGGCTTATTTTGACCGTCTCTACTCACGTTTATCATCTTCAACTCCACGGTTTTCTTATCATTTTGATCTACACCTTCCATATAAAACTCGTAGATCTTTTTCTGCACCTCCTCGGGATGCCTGACGATATCCGGACCAAAAACATCGGAGACGATTTCCAGATCGCTGGTACGGTTTGGGTAAAGCATCACTGAAAACTCTAGTTGGTCAGCTGCCATCGAAATCTCGAAAAACCCAAAAAAAACTCACAAAATCCGAGCCCCTCATGCTCATTGACTGTCACCAGCACATCCATTTTTGGGGCTTCTTTTTGCAGGATGTCGAATGGTTTCGGGAAAAAATCACCGTCAAAAATGGGGCTGAAATACGCGGAACCGGATGCCTCTGACTTATTGACGCCGGTGGTCTCGAACCATCTGGAGTTGGGTTGCGCATGATACCAGGCCAGAAGGGATTGGGAGTCTGAAATCTGAATTGTCGGAAAGCCCATAAAATTCGCTTTGAAATGGTTCAAAAACCAGGAGAAAAGGTCAATTTTAAAGCGAGTTATGCGCCTTCAAAGTTCTGATTGAGAGACGCAGACAAACAGACAGTCGTTTTCTCTGCCGTCTCTCGCTCTCTCACCTCCAACTTTGGAGGCGCATAACTCGCTTCAAATGGAACATTTTTAGGTGGTTTTTGGACCATTTTGTGGGGAATTTCATGAACTCTCTGGGGAACATAAAATTAATTCAAAATGAAAATTTCAAAAATTTCATAAATTTTAGTTTTGTACAATTTTTTGTCACCAGAAAGCATTTAGAATTCTTTTCAAAACTATCCAAAAACCAGAAAAAAAAGCTCAATTTTGAAGGGAGTTATTGAAGTTGGAGGTGAGAGAGAAGGAGACGCAGAGAAAACGACCGTCTCCTTCTCTGCCGTCTCTCGCTCCCTTGTTAGGGGAGTAACTCTCTTCAAAATAGATCTTTGCAGCTGGTTTTTTAATCATTTTGAAGCGCTGGAAATTCGCAACAAAATGGTTCAAAAAACCAGGCAAAAAAAGGAAAATTCGTGCCGCAGAGTTGCAAAAGTGGGCGGAGTCGAAAAAATTATTTTTCATTTTTTTAAAGTTGTATAAAGAGCTCTTGAAATACCTTACAATATGAACAAAGAATAAACTCGTTAGCTCAATTCTGAAGAGAGTTATGCGCCTTCGAAGTTGGGGGTGAGACGGCAGAGAAGCATGCAGTCTTTTTCTCTGCGTATCTCACTCCCTCTCTTGGGGCGTAACTCGCTTCAAAATAAGCCTACTGAGGTGAGGTTCTTGACCATTTTGAAGCGCTGGGAATTCTCTTCAAAATGGTCCAAAAACCATGCGGAACGCGCAATTTTGAAGAGAGTTATGCGCCTTTGAAGTTGGAGGTGAGAGACGCAGAGAAACAGAAAGTTGTTTTCTCTGCGTCTCTTGCTCTTTTACCATACCTTCCCCAGTATATCCATGATGCATGGCAAAGTTCTTCCCGATTTGAGCCGCGATTCCCTTGGGGCGAATGAAAAAATCTGTGTAAGCCGCACCGGACATGGGCATGTATCGATGGAAGAGCTCTGAAAAAAAAAAGAAATAACTGTCGTCAGTTCTGGCGCCAAGTACGCAAACACCCCGACAAACTTACTATTAGCATGCGGACTCAACGCCAGGTACGCCGTGCCTATTGCCCCTGCACTTGACCCGAACACCGTCACACAATTGGGGTCGCCTCCAAACGATTTGATGTGTTTTTGGACCCATTGAAGTGCCAGGACCATATCCCATAAGCCATAGTTCCCCGGTGCCACGTCATCACCGGTGGTGAAGAAGCCAAGGGGCCCGACGCGGTAGTTCACGGTGACCACGACAACTTCTTTGAGGGGGAGAGTGCTGGAAACGATGGAGTTGTTGAGGATGAAGGAATAGATGGGTCTGGACGGATTCCGGGGGGGGGGGGTCTGGAAGGATCTCGGGGGGTCTGGAAGAATCCCGGGGGGCCTGGAAGGATCCAGGAGAGCTGTAGAGTGTGGGAAGGGTCAGATGGAACCTCCCGGTATATGATAAGGCTAAGAGGGTCTAAATGGACCTCTAAGTGCCCGGGACATCCTCAAACGCCCATAGAAATCCTAGAAAGGTAGGAAACTGACCTATAGGGCTTGTGGGAGTCCGATGGTTTGCCAGGGGCCGTAAGGGTTTGGCAGGTACCGTAAGGGACCGTAAGGGATCGCCAGGTACAGTAAGGGATCACCAGGGTACCGTAAGGGCTTCCCAGGGGCCATAAAGGATTGCCTGAGACCGTAAGGTATTGCTAGGGACCCTGAGATAGTGCCAGAAACTCTAAGGGACTGCCAGGTACCGTAAGAGATTGTCAGGGTCCGTAAGGAATTGCCAGGGACCGTAAGAGTGTGCCAGGAGGGTTTCAGAAGCCCAGGAGGAATCAAAACGAACCCCAAGGGGTCCGGAGGGCCGGAAGAGTCCGTAACAGTCAGTAACGGTCCATAACGGCCCTAAATGGTCCGTAGGGGTCCGGAAAAGTTCGTAACAGTCCGTAACGGTCCATGACAGTCCGTAAATGTCCGTAACGGTCAAGTATTAGTCCTCAGCGATCCGTAACGGTCCGTAGCAGTTAGTAACGGTCCATAGGGGCCGGGAAGATCCCGTAACGGCCTGTAACGGTCCATAAGCGTCCGTAACGGTCTAGAAGGGTCCGTAACGGTCCGTGGGGGTCCGAAAGAGTCCGTAACGGTTCGTAGGGGTCCGAAAGAGGCCGTAGGGGTTCGTAACAGTCCGTAACAGTCCGTAGAGGCCCAGAGGGGTCCGGAAGAGTCCGTAACAGTCCGTAGAGGCCCAGAGGGGTCCGAAAGAGTCCGTGACAGTCCGTAGAGGCCCAGAGGGGTCCACAGAGGTCCGAAACGTTCCGTAACGGTCCGTAACAGTCCGTTACGGTCCGTAATAGTCTATAACGGTTCGTAATTGTCCGTAACGGTCTGTAACGGTCTATAGGGATCCGGAAGAGTCCGGAAGAGTCCGTAACGGCCCATGACGGTCTATAGGAGGTCCGTAACGGTCCGTAACGGTCCATAGCGGTCCGTAAGGGTCCGTTGCGGTCCGTATAGAAGCGTAAGGATCATGAAAAGCCTCGAAGGGTTCTTAGGTGTACCACGGAAGGTCCGTTTAGGCCCCTTGAGCCGGGAAAGGTCCGTAAGAGCCCGCACGGGTTTGTGAGCCCCCAGAATCGCACTTCAAGGGCCGTAAAACACCCCAAACCCCACCCCTCCCCTTAACTCACCCCGACAACGAATAATCATCAAACGATGACCCCAATCCCATCTCAAATCCTCCGCCATGAAAATACACCATCACCGGGAACCCGTTTGCCTGGAAAACACCATTTTGCGTCTGAAAATCCCAAACTATACTCACAAACTCCTTCGACTTCCAACTGGGTCCGAAAACGTTCAAATTGAGCCCATGGGCCTCATCTTGCTCACGATATCCGGGCGGGAAGAGCTAGAAAACAGTCAAATCAAGGGACCAGCGACCAAAAAAGTGAAAAAAAAGTACTCACCCCCGGCACCTTATCCCCAGATTGTGGTACTATCGGACCGTACTTATAACAGTCCAGAGGGGTTTTCCAGGTGTCCGCTGACTTGGGTTTCTTGAATCGGAGAGGTCCAATTGGTGGTTGAGCATACGGGATGCCTAGGTAGCCATGGACAATTTTGGTGTCCTGGAAATGGGGTTTTGGGGTGGTTAGGGAGTCGTTTTTTGGCTCAAAAAGGTCAGTTTTTGGCTCAAAAGGGTCGATTTTCAGCTCAAAAGAGTAACTTTTGACCCAAATCGACCTGTATTATCTCAAAATGTCCTGTTTTGGGCCCTGAATGATCGGTTTTGTTTCAAAATGGTCAATTTCCGATTAAAAATGATCAATTTTGATCTAAATCGCCCATTTTTGCCGTAAATCGACCATATTTGGCCCAACGTGGATAACTTTTGGCTCCAAGTAACCAGATGTGGCTCAAAATGGTCGATTTTTGGCTCAAAAGGGTCAATTGTTGCCTCAAAATGGTCAATTTTTGCCTCAAAATGGTCAATTTTTGACTCAAAAGTGTCAATTTTTTGGGTCGAAACGACCAGTTTTGGCTCAAAATGAGCCGATTTGGGTCAAAATGGCCAAATTTGGGTCAAAATGGTCGGTTTTTGGCTGAAAATGGTTCATTTTGCGGCTAGAACAGTCGGTTTTGGGCTCAAAAATGAAGGTTTTTGACAGAAAAAGCTCGAATTTTAGACTAAAATATTCATTTTTTGGCTAAAATGACCAGATTTGGGCTCAAAGGGACGGGTTTCAGCTCTCAATGATCGGTTTTTGGCTCAAAATGGCTAGGTTTGGTTTCAAAATGACCAGATTTGGCTCTAGTAGGTCGACCGTTTGCTGAAAAGGGTCGATTTTCTCTCAAAATGGTCATTTTTCAACTAAAAATGGTTATTTTTGGCTCCAAAAGAACGATATTGTCCTAAACTAGCCGGTTTTAGGCTCAAAATTACCACTTTTTGCCTAAAATAATCAGATTTGGCACTATATGGCCAGTTTTTGGCCCAAACTGGTCGTTTTTTATCTCAAAATTGTCATTTTTGGCTCGATAATCTCATTTTTGGCTCAAAATGATCAGTTTTTGAGCTAAATTGGTTCATTTTGAGCCTAAACTCGTCCATTCTGAGCTTGAATGACCTATTTTTCAGTCAAAACGGTCGATTTTCACCAACTCACATGTGTATAAATATTGCCCCGGGCTGGACCACATGTGGCATTCAGCACTTCGGAATTTGGGATCGGCTTGAGATCCGACAAGAATCCACCCATGGTAGAGGCTTCAGAATTCGCTAAATCCACTAGGTTAACAGAAAAAATCACAAAAAAAATCAGAAAATTGTGAATTTCTTCTCGTTCACCTAGCCATTGAGGCCTGTTTATATAGGTCTACGGCATGAGAGACATAGACGAGAAAGACGTGTTGACCACAAAGCACGTCGGCACAAAACACGTCTTTTCAGGGGTGTTTTGACATGTTTTGAAGGAATTTGGGTGCTTTCTGACCAAAAATTTCGAAAAATCACAGAAAAAATCATTTATTGGCACAAAAACCACGAGATCTATGCAAAAATACAGTTTTTCCATCACTTAAATATCATCCCTTGGCTTCAAATTGACCCAAACACTTTCCGGTTGTGTGGTCCGTGAGCCGACGAGTTTCAATGGGATTTGGGTTTTGGAGCACGTTTCCAGGGTGTATTTCCGGAGGATATGGGACAGAAGCAGCTTCTCCTCCATGTAAGCCAAACGCATTCCAATACATTGACGGGGTCCGAGGCCGAACGGGATGTAGCCGCCTTTTTGGAAGAAGTGCTCGTCGCCGGATTCCCATCTGGAAGATTTGGAAGTGAAAAAAAAATGAGAAAAATATCTACGTATCGCTGAGTCGCCACGCAGTTAGCATGCGACCCTACAGTAAGACAGAGCCCGCGAATGAAACCTTTTGAAAGCACGTACAAAAAAATTCACAGTGATTCACTGGCGATCTATACGAAAAAACTCTGAAAAAAGGAATTTTTTGGTCAATTGTGGGAATTTTTGAAGTTTTTTGTTGCTTTTTGTTAAAATGCTCGAGACTGGGATAGAAAAATGTTCTTTTACGTTCCAAAACATTTTTCGATTTTTTTCGGACAAAAGATTCCAAAAAATAATTTTTTTCGGTTTTTTCGGGCAATTTACCGAAATTTTTTCGGATGTCATTTTTCGCACAACCCTGTCCGGGATCCGTGAAAGGTTGAGAGGAGCCAAAAGCGTCTTCTCGGTTCCGTAAATGGCTGAATTCTGTGATCCCCAGAAAGGGTGCTACCCCGCATTAGAACTGGCCGCATTAGAACTGTCCCGTATTAGACCTTTCCGGATCAGAACCGGGCCATATTCAAGCTCCCAGTTGCGACTCGAGGCTGAATTTTCGTACAGAATATGACATTGTGGTCCTAAACATTTCCTCAATTTTCCGAGTTTCCAGATACTTCGGAAGTACCCGATTCTAATCCGGCCAGTTCTAATGCGGGTCAGTTCTGATGCGGCCAGTTCTAATGCGGGGTAGCACCCCAGAAAGCCCCTGAAATCCCCTAAAAAATGGTCAAAAAACGATCCCAAAATCTTCATTTTGAAGCGAGTTATGCGCCTTTAAAATTGGAGGTGAGATAGTAAGAGGCGCAGAGAAAGAGGGAGTCTTCTTCTCTGTCGTCTCTCACTCTCTCACCTCCAACTTCAAAAGCGCATAACTCGCTTCAAAATGAAGATTTTAGGCTGGGTTTTTGACCATTTAGAAGGAAATTTTATGGGCTTTTTGGTGATACAAAAATCTTTGGAAAAAATTTTTTGAAAAAAAAATTCCGTTAGCGCCCTAGCAAGTCTGTAGAGGATTAACAAGGTCCGAAAGAGGCCTGAAAAGTCGCGAAAAATCCGTTTGGACCGGAATAGCCACGATGGAATAGCAAAGATTCGTACAAGAACCTAACTGTCAGTGACTCATGGTCTAAGACTAGGGAAAAAAATTAGTGAGACTAAGTGCCTAACCCCAGTCACTCATCTGTACTACTTACCTCTCCGGCTTGAACTCCTCAGCATCCTCTCCCCAAATACTCTTATCCGAGTGAAGGGTCCACGTGTCGCACATCACATCGATACCCTCCTCAATCTCGTATTTCCCGATCTTGGTGGCTCTCATGCACCGACGGGAGTTGGCTCTGGAACATGTTATAGTTCATTGGAGGGTCCATCTTGGCAGCTTAGTACCGGACCACGGTCCCCCAAGGTCCCCAAGGTCCAGGATCACCCCCAGGGCTCGGGAAGCACCCCCCAGGGCTCGGGAAGCTGCACCACAACCCCTCGAGAACCAGGAGCACCCCCAGGGCTCGGGACAAGCCCTGCTACAGCACCCCTTCCCCCCATGATCTTGACCCCACACCCCCGTACCTCCCGGCCGCCCCGCCCCCCGTAAAAACTTACAAAGCTCCCAACGGATACAACCTCAAGGTCTCCTTCACCACACACTCCAAATACTTCAATTTCGATAGCTGATCAAAACTAATCTCCGGATCCGGGCACTCTCTATCCACCTCTTCCTGAAGTTTCTTCTGAATTTCCGGGTGAGTTGCCAGGAGGAATGAGGAATAGGACAGAGAGAGGGCAGTGGTGTCAAAACCGGCGAGCAGGAACACGAAACATTGTCCCACGATCTCATCAACGGTAAGCTGGCGGTTAACCTTGACCCCGGTCTTTGTGAAGTCCTCATTGTTCTCGATTTCCACGTCATCAGCCTTGGCGTCTAGGAATAAATCGATAAAATCCTGGGGCTCCCCGAGCTCAATTCCAGCTTTCTCATCTGCTTTCCTCTGAGCAATTCGGGCTTCCACGGCTTCCTGGGTCTGTCGGATGATGTGTACCGCTGGGTTTTTGAAGAGTTGGGGTAGGGAGAAAAGCACCTTTCGGAGGACAGGCCCGGTCCATGGGACAACGGCCCCGGAGAGGAAGATGGCTTTGCGTGGCTCTCCAAACACTGCTCTGACGTATTTGAGCATTGGGTTCTTGAACATTTGGGAGTCAGTTTGACCCATGGCAATGCGACCGATGACGTCCAGGGTGAATTCTTGGTAGAATCTGGAAAAATTTTTTTTTGAAGGGTCTCGATTTTTATACCAGAAGAAAACCTTTGAAAATTGCCACAAAATGGTCAAAAAACCAGTGAAAAAGCTCCATTTTGAAGGGAGTTACGCGCATTTGAAGTTCGAGGCGAGAGAGTGAGAGACGGCAGAGAAAGAGACAGTCGTTGTGTCTGGCGTCTCTCACTCTCTCACCTCCAACTTTGAAAACGCGTAACTCGCTTCAAAATTGAGCTAGAAACTTGGTTTTTGGACTATTTTGTTGCAGTTCTTCAGGGGATTCTGTCTATCTGTCTGTCTGTCGGTATGTCGGTATGTCTGTTTGTCTCTCTGTCAGACTGGATGTCTCAACTCATAAATCTCTCCAAAACCGAGCTAGAAACTCGGTTCTTGAACCAGTTTTTTGCGACTTTTCAGGTTAGTCTGCCCGTCCATCTGTCCATTTGTCTGTCTGTTTGTCTGTCTCTCTGTCTGTCCAGATGTCTCAACTCCTAACTCCCTTCAAAATTCAGCTAGAAACCCGGTTTTTTGACCATTTTCTAGCAATTTTTCAGGGTGTTCTGCCTATCTGTCTGTCTGTCTGTCTGTGGATCTGTCTGTCTGCCCATCTGTTTGTCCGGAACTCACGTCAACAAGTCAATCGATTTCCCACCGGCAGTTCGTTGCTCAATGTGTCTCAACAGCTCCAGTGCGCAGTCCTCAACTGTGGTTTTGAGTTTTCTGAAAGAATCGATGTTAGGGAGAGAGACGGCAGAGAAAGAGACAGTCGAGCTTCTCTGCGTCTCTCACTCTCTCCCCTCGCTTTAAAATTGAGCTAGAAACTTGGTTTTCGGAGCGTTTTGTAGGGATTTTTGAGAGACGCAGGCAGCTAGACACTCTAGCTTCCCTGCGTCTCTCACTTTCTCCCCAAGGTGATAACTCGCTTCAAAAATGAGCTAGAAAGCTGGTTTTCAGACCATTTTGAAGGTGTTGACTGGGGCATCAAGGGTGGAAGAATTCTAGGCCACGGCCATGAAAAGTTAGGCCGCCTAAGTCATGGTCCTCGAGCCAGGTTCGGCTCCCGGTCGATGCACCATGAGGTGCGTACTACCGTGTCGCAGCTCACCTCAAACTATTATTCGAAAAGGTTGGACTGGAAATCGTCCTCAACCGCTTCCACCGATGCCCCTGAGCCGCAAAAAGATGAATCCTCTTGTCCTTATTCGGGTCCCCCTGGATAGGGTTCAACTTCCTCCCAAAGAAGTTATCATACTGCTTTACGAACACCTCCTGAACCAATTCGGGATCCGAAATGACCAAAGTTTTGGAGAGCCCTTCGGTGATTCCGTACACTTTTCCGTATTCTTTTGTCCATTCTTTCAGTTGGAGGTACGGGGGATTTTGGGAGTCGAGCATTTCCAGGGCGTTACCGATGATGGGAAAACCTGATGGGCCTGAGATTCCGTGACGCTTCCAGTAGGTCCATGTCCACAGGTAGTAGCTGGAAATTTTTTTGCTTTTCGAAATCTGGCCTAAAAACCTCAATTTTGAGCGCTCTAATCTAGTATTTTCCTGGCTGGAGAATTTTTTTTTCGCAAAATTTAGTATCACCAGACGCCCCTTGAAATTCTCTACAAAATGGTTCAAAAACCAGCTCGAAAGCTCAATTTCGAAGCGAGTTATGCGCCTTTGAAAGTGGAGGCGAGAGAGTGAGAGACGCCAGAGAAAGAGACAGTTGCGCTTCTCTGCGTCTCTCACTCTCTCATCTCCAACTTTGAAGGCGCATAACTTGCTTCAGCATGGAGATTTTCAGATGGTTTTTTGACCATTTTGTAGGGAATTTCATGGGCTTTCTGGGGAACACGAAATTTATTCAGAAAGAAAATTATTGAAATTTTTGAGTTACAGACCAAAATTGTGCTCATTGGGCCACAGTCCCCCCTTTCAAAATTTTCAATAATTTTCAATTTGAATAAATTTAGTATCACCAGAAAACCCACAAAATTCCCTCTTGAATGGTCCAAAAACCAGCTCAGTAGCTAAATTTGAAAGCGAGTTATGCGCCTTTAAAGTTGGATGTCATAGAATGAGAGGCGGCAGAGAAAACTACTCCCTCTTTCTCTGCGCCTCTCACTCTCTCACCTCCAACTTAAAAGGCACATAACTCGCGACAAAATGGAGCTTTAGAGCTGGTTTTTGGACCATTTTGTAGGAAACTTCAAGGTCTATCCGGCGATTGAAAAAATTTTGCAAAAAAAACAAAAAAAAAATTTTTTTTTTAATAAATGCGATTTTTTTTTGGAATTTTCTCTCTTGAATTTGGGAACAATTTTTCGATTTTTCTGTGACATTTTGTTTCCCGAAATCCTAAAGTTCTAGAACAAAAAACCATACCAAAAAGTGCTTCAAAATTAGAATTTTTCATTAGAAAAACTCACCTCAAAACTCCAACCAACGCAGTGAAAATTGACAATTCTATTATCATTTTTTTGTTTCTGAAACAAAAAATTTTTTCAAATCGAAATTGCATAAATAACAAAAAAATAACGGTAAGCAAGCAAAAATTTCCTAATTATATATATATTTTCGAAAAAATGGGCGATAAGGAAGTGAAAAAAAGTTAAAAATCAGAAAAAATGTCCTGCCAAAACAACGACTGAAATCTAGTTTTTTTTTTGAAAATTGAATTGAAAAATAAAAATAGATTCCGAAAAAAACAAAAAACAAAAAAAAACCAGCAAAAAAATGAAATTTGGTCTCCATCCCCTTCTCCTCCTCCCTTATTTATATACTCCCTCCCCCTCCCCCAATTCACTCTGTTTACCTATTTCTTCTTATCGACCAAACTTCCACCAGCGACCAACATCAAGAAACAAATCAGAATTTGGTCACAAAATAAAAAATGTCTACATCTCTAATCCTCCATTTCCCAGTTATCTCTACATTTTTTGATTTGTGGAGAGAACAGTCACAGGTGGGGTTTATATGACCGGGTACTACTGGATAGGTACTTTTTTTGTGATGCAAATTTTACAGGGAACAAGGTGATGTCAGACACTAGGTTATAGTCATTAACCTAGTTCTGAATCTTGATTGGGAAATTGAGGACATCTTATGGGGCGCCTCCGGCGTTTCAGCAGCATTGACATATTTTAGAGGTCCATTTGTTCAGAACAGTATATCTCGGTTGGTTTTGGAAATTTCAAAAAGTGGTCAACTATTAAAATGTTCATAAAAAAGTTTTGAACATTTTATTAGTTGAAAACTTTTTCATAGCTTCAAAGAAAACTGAGATATGCTGCCATGAACATACCGTACTTTTTATACAGTAAATCCTGTAATAGAGACGTCTATTCTAGCAATTCAGCAAGTTTGGTGTAAAACTCTGTACAGATATCATTTTGGGAATTGCCGAAAAATCTGGGCGGGGCTTATGGCAAAGATGGGCGGTTCAAATACCCGACTCACATTCCAAGATTTTCCAAGATTTAAATAAAAATTGATGTACCATTCAATTGTTTTTTTGAGAAATCGACAGGTGTGCTAAATTTAGATATCCGGACAGATAGACTGACAAACAGCTTATATCCTCTAAAAAATCGCTGAAAAATGGTCCGAAAACCAGCTTTTCAGCTCAATTTGAAGCGAGTTATGCTAATAGAGAGATTCCTTCAAAAATTTCAAAAAATTTAATTTTGAATAAATTTTGTATCCCCAGAAAGCCCATAAAATTCCCTCCTAAACGGTCGAAAAACCGATCTAAAATCTTTATTTTTAAGCGAGTTATGCGCCTTTAAAGTTGGAGATGAGAGAGTGAGAGACGGCAGGGAAAACGACTGTCTCCGTTTTCTCTGCTGTCTCTCACTCTCTCGCCTCCAACTTCAAAAGCGCCTAACTCCCTTCAAAATGACGATTTTGAGCTCATTTTTTGACTATTGTGTAGAGAAGTTCAAGGCGCATCTACCTATGTGAAAATCGAGAAGATTTATATTAGTCGTGGTTTTTTTTCGAAAATGAGTATCGATGGTTCTTATTCCTAATATTTGATAATTCTAATACAGCTCTAAAAATCTGACGAATCTGAAAAATTCTCTTCAATTTGATCCAAAAACCATCTCAAAATCTTCATTTTGAAGTAAGTTATGCGCCTTTGAAGTTGGATGTGAGAGAGTGAGAGACAGCAGAGAAAACGACTGTCTCTTTCTCTGGCGTCTCTCACTCTCTCATCTCCGACTTTAACAGGGCGATTTTAGCAGAGGGAAGAGCACCAAATTTTTGGACTGTTTGATTTAAAAAAAAATAAAAATATTCAAAACAGGCTGACATGGCGTGACCTTTCAAGATTTTTCGAGAAAATAATGAAAACGTGGCAGTAACAATAATTTCTTCCACGTACTCCATTTCTAAAAGCCCTTCCCCAATGGATATCCACACGCTCAACTCGGCGGAAATCAAAGAATTCGGAAGTCTATACCAGGAGAAACTGAAACAAGAATATGAACTGATTGATCTGTACAATACGCTCGAATCGAACTACAAAAAACGGAAAAACGTCAAAAATATGAGCAAAAAACGACTGGCGGAGATGTGGGCGACGTTCGTGGACACCCGCGAGAAGAAGATCGAAGCTGAGATGGAGGCGGCCAGGTCGGAGAGAATTCTCGAGAAGCTGCAGGAAAGAGGTGATGAGTTGGGTGTGTTGATTGAGGTTAGTAGATCAAAAAATTCCTTATTGATTGGTATCAGAGAAATGTTGGCCAAAAACCTCAAAAATCAAAAAAAAATTAAATTTTTTACGGGAAATTTTGGTTTTTTGAATTTTCAGAGCACATTTTCTGAGACAAATCAATGTGATATTTATACGAATCGGTAGATCAAAAAATTCTCTATCGATTGGTGTATATATCATATACGTTTGTAGCAGAAAAGAGCCTCTCAAGTTTTGAATTTTTTGGTTTTTCGGGTTTTTGACTCTGGCGGGCTCATTTTTGCACATTTTTAGCCCGTTAAGCAAAAAAGTGTTAATCGAAAAAATCTTTATCAATTGACATGAAAATCCCTAGAGTAGTAGCAAAAAATATCCTTCAAAAACTGAAAAAATCACAAAAAATGGGTGTTTCTGGTTTTTTTTGTTTTGTACCCAATTTTTTCGGTATAGGCCTATGTGATATTTGTACCAACCGGTAGATCAAAAAATTCTCTATCGATTGCTATCAATTTCATGAAGGTTTCAGCTGAAAATTTGGTCCGAAAACCTCAAAAGTCCAAAAAAATTCAAATTTCAGTGAAAAAATGTTGTTTTGAGTATTTGGACCCAATTTTTTCAGTACAACCCTATATGATATTTAAACCAATCGATAGATCAAAAAATTCTCTATCGATTGGTATAAATATCACCTAGGATCGTGCCCCAAACCGTCTATAAACCTGAGAAAAACTGAAAAAAATCAGTTTTTTTGAGTTTTCGAAACCTAATTTCTAGTTCAAGATCAAACAATTACCTCCCAATCTTATATTTCTTCCAGGACGGCTGGATTCCACGTGTCAAACAAATGCATCGTCACGTTCGTCGCTTCATTCGATATGAGTTGGGAATTCCGGAAATGGTGGTCTGGACCTTGTTGATTCTTATAGTTTCCTCTGTTTATTTTTACTACTTTTGTTAGAAATAAAATTTTGGGTTTACAGCTATTTGAAAAATTTCAAAAAAAAATTAGAAAAAAAGTTTTCCGACCTATAAAATCTTCTCGAAATTCCCTACAAAATAATCAAAAAACCATTCGAAAATCTCAATTCTGAAGCGAGTTATGCGCCTTTGAAGTTGGAGGTGAGAGGGTGAGAGGCGGCAGAGAAAACGACTGTCTCTTTCTCTGCGCCTCTCGCTCTCTCGCCTCCAATTTTGAAGGCGCATAACTCGCTTCAAAATGAAGATTTTGAGATATTTATTAGATCATTTTGTAGGAAATTTCAAAGGCAATCAGGTGAGGAATTTTTTCTTGCGTGAAAAAAATGTCAAAATATGCTTTTTTTTTGGAATTTTCTCTGTAGAATTTGGAATCGATTTTCTAATTTTCAATGAATATTTTTTCTAAAAATTTTTAAACACAAAGCGTTAAAAATTCCCTACAAAATGGTCCAAAAACGAGCTGTAAATCTCGATTTTGAAGCGATTTAAGCGCCTTCGAAGTTGGAGGTGAGAGGGTGAGAGACTCAGAGAAAGAGACAGTCGTTATGTCTGACGTCCTTAACTCTCTCGCTCCTTTCAGAAATGTGCTTTCCACGTGAACTTTTTTCCATCAAATTTCAAATTTTTCAAATAAAAAAAATTGTTATTTTTACCGTAACCCGCCCTGTCCCCTACCCCCAATAGATCCTTATCTAGGCTCCTCCCACTTTTTTCGTATAAATTCTCGGGGGTATTTTTCAATCGATCAATCAAAATCGATTCAAGCTTTTGTGACGTTGACTCCATCAAAAGCTTAGAAGCGGCATATTTTAAAACAATTCCCGGCGTCCGGAAAACTGACAATGATCATCGACGCGTTGCTGTTGGTTATCTACCTGGTTGTGGGTGTTGGTGAGTTGGGAGAAAAGAAAAAAAAGTTTTGCCACCGGGGGGATCGAACCCGGGACCCCTGGATCCAAAGGCAAGAGCGTTAGCCAGTGCGCCACCGCGCGCCATGAGGGAGGGGAGGGAGAGGGGGTAGAGGAGACTGCGCCTTTTCTCTCTCTCTCTCTTTCTCTCTCTCTCCCTTTCTCTCTCTTCCACCTCCCAATTTTCAGCCACCATGCAAATGTGCTCCAAGAAGAAAAAGCCAGTGGCAAAATCTCGCGGCGACGTCCCGATGAGTGGATTCGGCACCACTACAATGGGTGCAGAGCCACCGGCTCCAGCCCCGGCTCCCAGTCTCCCGGATCCTGGAGCATCCTCTCAGATGAAGAAGCCAACTGAGGAGAAGAAGGACTCCAAAGAGGAGAAGAAGGAGGAGGAAAAGAAGAAGGATAGTGGAGAAGGTGAGAAGAAGGAGGATGGAGCAGGAGCAGGAGGAGAGAAAAAGGAGGAGGAAGTTCCACCGAAAAAGGATGAGAAGAGTAATAAGAAGAGTAAAAAAACGGAGAAATCCAAAAAGGAAAAGAAGGAGGAGGAGGTGAAGAAGGAGGAGTCGAAGAAGGAGAAGAAGGAGCTGGCGCCAAAAGTGATCCCGTTGACCGCCAAGGAACAGGAGATTGCAAACGGATTGAAGGTGGATCGTAAGGCCTATCAGACGATGAACGATGTGCAGAGCGATTGGGACTCTTTTGTGAGTTTTTTTTTCTTATCGGATAGCGGAAGGAATTCCCTACAATTTGGTCAAAAAACCATCCAAAAAACTCTATTTTGAAGTGAGTTACGCAGTTTTGAAGTTGGAGGTGAAAGAACGAGAGACGGCAGAGAAAAAGACAGTCGTTTTCTCTGGTGTCTCTCACTCTCTCACCTCCAGCTTGAAAGGCGCGTAACTCGCTTCAAAATCAGGCTTTTGAGCTGGTTTTTTGACTATTTTGTAGGGAATTTCAAGGTCTATCCGGCGAGTGAGGTTTTTTCCAGAAATTTTTTTTCAAGTTTTGGAAAAATTTTGCTTCATTGGCATCGAAATGCGCTTTATTTTCTTCAATTTCTGGGGGGTTCTCTGTCGAATTTGGGATCGATTTTTTTTTAAACTGTTTTTTGTTTATTTCTCCTAAAGTATTGAACAAAAAAGCAAATTTTGATGCCAAAAAACAAAAATTCTGAAAAACTCAAAAAAAAATTCTGGGCAAAACTTCATTCACCTGATAGACCTTGAAATTCCCTACAAAACGGTCAAAAAACCATCCCAAAGGCTCCATCTTGAAGCGAGTTACGCGCCTTCAAAGTTTGAGGTGAGAGAGCGAGAGGCGACAGAGAAAACGACTTTCTCGTTCTCTGTCGTCTCTCACTCTCTCACCTCCAACTTTAAAGGCGCATAACTCGCTTCAAAGTTGAGCTTTCAGACTGGTTTTTGAACCATTTCGTAGCAAATTTCAAGATTTTTCTAACCACAAATTTTCCAGAAAGAGAAGAAGAAGAAGGCGTCGAAGGATGAGGATGAGGAGAACAAGAAGGATGAAGGAGGGGAGAAGAAGGATGAAAAGAAGGAGGACGGGGAGAAGAAGGAGGAAGAGAAAAAGGATGAGGGAGAGAAAAAAGAAGAGGAAAAGAAGGAGGAATAATTCCCTTTTTTTCCCATTGAACTCATTTACGAATTGTGCTATTTTCTATGGATATAGATAGAATGAAGAATATTTTTTTTGTAATTTTCAATTTTTATTCTGAGCAATAGCCCTGTAACTCTGGAATTTCATTTTCAGACTCTTCTAGATTGCCTGTGCTTATGGAAAAAATTTCAGAGCTCTAGGAGCATTTTGGGCGGAGTTATGGCTCTAGAAAGTGGGTGCTGGGCATTGCTCAGAATAAAAACTGATCAATGTGTCCCCCCATTATCAAATCAGAAAACCGTGCACACCGACCCACTCATCGTTCTCCAAATCACAAAAACTACCAGTACCCGACACTTGTTTCCATCAGTATGTGCTAGGTTTTCTGACTTTTTTGCGTTAGGTGAGGGGGTATATAAACAGACAGGTTGGTCGACGGAAAGCATTGTGTACTCAAAAAAAGTTATGGTTTTTGTTATCTTGGTCACTATTTTGACAGCGTTTGTTGGAGTGTTAAGGTAAGTTTTGATTTTTTTTTTGGTTACTTTAGGTTACTGTAGATTTCTGTAGGTTACTGTAGACTACTGTAGCTATTGACTCCTGTACCTTCAAGGTCCTGTTTTTTCTGGATTACTGTAGATTCGGCCTCCTGTAACTCATTATTTCCAGCTACTTTCTCTATCACTGGTCGTTTTGGATCCGACGTGGAGTGCCCGGTCCACGTGGATTTCCAATAATTGGAATATGCAATATCACTTACAATGGGGACTATCCGCCGTTTTTGAGGATCAAGGAGTGGGGAAAGGTAGGATTTTTCGGCCTCGAAATCCTATTCAAAATGGTCCAAAAAACATCTCAATTAGTCCACTTTGAAGCTAGTTATGCGCCCTTGAAGTTTAAGGTGAGAGAGTGAGAGGCGGCAGAGAAGCAGACAGTCGTTTTCTATGGCGTCTCTTACTCTATCGCCACTAACTTTAAAAGCGCATAACTCTCTTCAAAGTTGAGCTATTGAGATGGTTTTTTACTGTTTTGTAGAGGATTCTGAGGACTTTCTGTTTCAAACGGATTCCGCCAATTTAGAGTCGTATTGTTTTTTAATTTTTTTCTTTTTTGAAAAAGGTAATTGACTCTATCAGATGCGCCTTGAAAAATGCTTCAAAATGCTCTATAAATCAGGTGTAAATCATCCATTTGGAAAGAGTTATGAGCATTTCAAGTTGGAGGTGAGAGAGTGAGAGAGTGCAGAGAAGCTTGACTGTCTGCTTCTCTGCCGCCTCTCACTCTCTCAGCTCCAACTTTAAAGGCGCATAACTCTCTCCAGAATTGAGCTTTCGAGCTGGTTTTTGGACCGTTTTGTAGAGAATTCCCAAGAATTCCCGATTTTGACCAATTTTCCCAATTTTTTTTTTGACCAATTTTTCCCGGTTTTTTTTCTGATTTTTTGCTTTTTAAATAATTTTCTTGTATTTTACAGGACTAGATGCGCCTTGAAAAATTCTCTAAAACGCTCTATTAGAGAGACGCTCCATCCAAAAACTCAATTTTGAAGCGAGTTATGCGCCTTTAAAGTTGGAGGTGAGAGAGGGAGAGACGTCAGAGAAAACGACTGTCTGCTTCTCTGCCGCCTCTCGCTCTCTCGCCTCCAACTTTGAAGGCGCCTAACTTGCTTCGAAATCGAGATTTTGATCTGGTTTTTGAACTAATCTGTGAAAAATTTTAAGAAGTTTCAAGTCTGGAACTAGCCACTTTTCCAGAAATACGGTCCAATATTCGGATTCACCGAAGGCATCAAGAAGACATTAGTGATATCTGATCCAGACTTGGTCCAAGAAGTGTTCGTGAAGCAATTCGACAATTTCTATGGACGAAAGTTGAATGCAATTCATGGAGATCCAGAAAAGGACAAGAGGGTCAGCTTGTTTGCAGCTCAGGGGTATAAGTGGAAGAGGCTGAGGACGATTTCCAGTCCAACGTTCTCGAATAACAGTTTGAGGTGAGCAACTTCAAGGGACATGTACCTTTAAGGTTTGCGGATTTTCTAGAAAAGTCACCTCGACGATTGAAGAATGTGCATTGGAGTTGGTGAGACATATTGAAGAGCATACTGCAGGTGGAGAGCAGATTGATATGTTACAGTAAGTGGGGATGTTCAGACAGACAGATAAACAGACAGATAGACAGAGAGATAGACAGATAGACAGACAAACGGACAGACAGGTGTGCAGACCAACAAACTCACTTTTTTTTCTACAAAACGGTCCAAAAACTAGCTCAAAAGCTCCATTTAGAAGCGAGTTACGTGCCTTTGAAGTTGGAGGAGAGAGAGTGAGAGACGCAGAGACATAGAGGGTCGTTTTCTCTGCCGTCTAACACTCTCTCACCTCCATATTCGAAAACGCGTAACTCGCTTCAAAGTTGAGCTTTTCAGCTGGTTTTTGGACTGTTTTGAAGCGAATTTGAGAAGCTTTCCAGTGAGATAAGGTTCTGTCAGATTTTTCTGCATCGGAACAGCAGGACTGTCGAAAAAAAATAACGTACCTTCAATCCGAAACATTTTCAAATTTGATATCACGAAAAAGCCTGCAAAATTTGTTGCCAAATGGTCCAAAAACCAACTCAAGGCCTTCATTTTGAAGTCAGTTACGCG
>GL379803.1:211702-225570 GCA_000143925.2 Caenorhabditis brenneri | reverse complement strand
CCCTGAGACCAGACAAAACGAATGAAACAATACTAAAAATAGAGATCACAAGCGTCATAAACCTCCCTAAAAGGTAGACACAGACATCCGGAAATCACAAACAAATTTTTTGTTAGAAAAAATTGAAATGATGGAAAATTTGAACAAAATTGGTCAGAAAAGACAACACAGGGGTTTCGTTCACAGGGAAGACTGAAGATCGAACGGTTTAGATTAGTCATTTTTGAAGGAGCTCTGGCAAAAGAAAGACAAAAAACAAGACTTGAACACATAGAAAATATTTTTCCTCTATATATATTTACGATCTCAAGGGAGGGAGCTCTAGAACGCTGTCTAGGACTTGGAGCAGACTGATGATAGTTTTTGAGATATCTAATTTTTCTAATCGTTCTAGACTTTTCAGACTACCGTAATCATGAATTTCACCGTCTAGCTACAAAGATCAGGCCTAGCAATATGAGGAAGTCAGCCCAGGCTAAGACGTCAGTAGACAATAATGGTAAGGGCGTAACTCGCTTCAAAACTGAGCTTTCGAGCAGGTTTTTGGACCATTTTACAGCGAAGTTTAAGAGCTTTACGGTGCACAGGGAATCGGAAATAAATAAAAAAGATTTGAAAATTCATGAAAACCGTCAAAAATGGTCGAATTCGACTCGAAAACTGCCCAAATTTATGGTAGAAACTTGTTTCGAATCACTCGGAATTCATTAATTTTGCCCTGAAAATTGCCAAAACTCTAGAAAACCAAAGAGAGTTTTCCAGCTTCTACCAAGAGTTCACCCTGGACGTCATCGGTCGGATCGCCATGGGTCAACCTGACTCCCAAATGTTCAAGAACCCCTTATTCCCTCATGTCCGTTCGATATTCGGCGAATCTCGTCAAAAACTTTTCATGATCGGAGCAATATCCCCCATCATGATCGATATAATGAAATGGTTCATTGTAAATGTGCTCCCCAAAAAGCAAAATGAGTCAAATGTGATTTGGAGTACTGTAGAATCCGCAGTAAGGAGGAGGATGGAGGAGAGGGCGGATCCAGACCGCTTGTACCCAGAAGAGCCCCAGGATTTCATAGATTTGTTCCTGGATGCCAAATCTGACGAGATGATGGATTCGATTGGAAATGAGGGGTACAGTATCCGGAACCATAAAATCTCAAAGACCCTAACCACTGATGAAATCATTGCTCAGTGCACTGTATTCATTATTGCCGGCTTTGACACCACTGCCCTTTCCCTGTCCTTCACCACGTATCTCCTGGCGACTCATCCAGAAATCCAGAAGAAACTTCAGGAAGAGGTGGATCAAGAGTGCCCGGATCCGGAGATTAGTTTTGATCAGCTATCGAAATTGAAGTATATGGAGTGTGTGATGAAGGAGACCTTGAGGTTGTACCCGTTGGCAGCGCCGTAAGTTTTTTTTGGGAGCAGCCGAGCCTCCAAGAGAGCAGGGTGCCAAGAGAGTGAGAGAGTGTGGAGTGAGAGAGAGAGAGAGAGAGAGAGAGAAAGAGAGAGAGGGAGACGACCTGAACCTATATCTACTTTTCCAGGGCAAACTCCCGCACCTGCATGAAGGGCACCGTAATCGGGGATGGTGTACGGATAGAAAAAGGGGTGCACGTAGTGGCCAATACATGGGCAATTCACACAAATCCGAAGATTTGGGGAGAGGATGCAGAGGAGTTCAAGCCGGAGAGGTAAGTGAGGGACGGGGAGGTAGGTAGTACGGTAACTGAAGGGGTACTGTGGACTCGTGGGGACTTTCCCGATCCTTTAAGGTCCGCTATGGACTTTAGGGTCTCGTCACGTACTTTGGGGCCCCATTACGGACTCTAGAGCCCCATTACGGACTTTGGGGCCCAGTTACGGACTTTAGGGCTTTCTACGGATCAGTCGGGTCTTTTCCGGGCTCTGGCCGCCCCCTCTGGCTCGCTCGGCACATGCGCGCGCTCGTAATGCTTCCAGTCTGGTGTGCGAAAAGGCCGACCGCTCGATAGGATCCTTTTTTTTCTTGGGCTCCTGACACGCACGCCATATTGTCACCAGCAGCTTACCTAGGGTCCTGAAACGAAGTCATCCGGACGTTCATGGGCCTTGCCGAACTCTTCCGGACCTTTCCAATCCTTCAAGGGCCGCTGGTATTTTTCCGGGCTCTTACAGGCCTCTACAGATCCGCTGGGTTTTTTTCCGGACTGTTACGGATCGTCACCGACCCGGCGGGACCCTTCCGACCCGTTCTGGGTTTTTGCGGGTCCGGGGAGAGTCTTCCGGACCCCGTTAGACCTTTTCAGTCCTGTCGGGCCTTTTACGGGCGCTATAGGACTATTCTGGTACCCCCAAGCTTACAATTATACCTTTGCATAGTCTTCTAGCGCAAGATTTAGCATAATCTCACTCCTAAGCTCCCGTTTCTACCCTTAGAATGCTCCCCAGTACCCTTTAACCTCTTCCAGGCACTGTAGACCTTCCCTTAATGGCTCCGTAGGCTCTAACGGTGGGTTCCGTTTCCCCAGGGTTCGGAACACCACCCCTACTCCTCTAACCCATCTCCTTATCTTCCAGATGGCTCTCCAACACCGACCACTTCCTCCAAAAAGGCGGCTACCTCCCATTCGGCCTCGGACCCCGTCAATGTATCGGAATGCGTTTGGCGTACATGGAGGAGAAGCTGCTGCTGGCTCATATTCTCCGAAAATACACATTTGAAACTGGTGCCAAAACAGTGATCCCAATGAAGCTGGTGGGCAGAGCCACCACCCAACCGACCAGTGTTTGGATGCTTTTGAGACCGAGAGACTGATGTGTATAAATATGTATTTATTGTCAATTTTTACATCAAAAAATAATAAAAAATTTCAACAAAAAATTTTAATTATCCCTGGCCTCCAACTTCACCAGCACACTTTCAGGGGATACTGTCAATTTTCCCACGAGTTTCAATGGAATTTGAGTGTTCCTCGTTGTCAGGAAGGTGTATTCTTTGAGTATTTGAGCCAACAAAATCTTCTGCTCCATCTGAGCCAACCGCATTCCGATACATTGACGAGGACCGGCACCGAATGGAATGTAGGAGCCATTGTGCTCCAGATGATCCAGGGAGGAGGATTCCCATCTGGAAAAAAAGGAATTTTAGAAATAAATCCAGATTAGATTCTACCAGAGCAGTACCTCTCCGGCTTGAACTCCTCCACATCGTCTCCCCAAATCTTTGGATTATGATGTAGTGTCCAGGTGTCCACTTGAATATTCATTCCCTCCTCAAATGTAACTCCGTTGATGGTGGTCTCTCGCATACATTTACGGGTGTTGGCGCTGGAAAATCATGGGATACAAGGATCACAAAACCCTCAAAATTTGCTACAGAATAGTCAAATAAGCAGGTTTCTAGCTCAATTTTGAAGCGAGTTATGCGCCTTTGAAGTTGGAGGTGAGTAAGTGCGAGGCGACAGACAACACGACTGTCTCGTTGTCTGCTGTCTCTCACTCTCTCACCTCCAACTTCAAAGGTGCGTAACTCCCTTTAAAATTGAGCTAGAAACTTGGTTTTGAACCATTTAATAGCGAATTTTATCGGTTTTTCAGCAATTTCAAATTCAAAAAAAAATTTTCGGTCATCCGGAAAAACCTAGGCCACGGTCGTAAAATGTTAGGAATCGAAATTGTGAAGCGTCGTAACTTTGCTCAAAATAATACTGGGAAGCTGTCTTGTGTCGCATTCTGACCGTCTTGACAACAGCTCTTCGGGGAAAAAATTCTCGGTCATCTGAGGAACCTAGGTCACGGTCAGAAGAATCTGGTCCCCGTAACTTTGTAACCTCATAACGTTATTTGAACTGATGGCATTGAATTGGTTTTTGTCCTTCAAAATGAAGCTAGAAACCTGGTTTTTGGACCACTTTGTTGTAAATTTCAAGGGCTTTCTAGGGACACGAAAGAACTGCCCTCAGCCCCGCCCCCGCCCCCAAACTCACGTGACTCCCAACGGATACAACCTCAAGGTCTCCTTCATCACACACTCCATATACTTCAATTTCGACAGCTGATCAAAACTAATCTCCGGATCCGGACACTCTCTATCCACCTCTTCCTGAAGTTTCTTCTGAATTTCGGGGTGAGTTGCCAGGAGATATGTGGCATAGGACAGGGAGAGTGCAGTGGTGTCAAAACCGGCTGCCAGGAACACAAAACATTGTCCGATGACCTCATCGAAAGTGAGCTCTCTGTTCACTTTCATCGTTGTCGATTTGGAGAAATCTTCGTTTTTCTCTCCGAAAAAGTCTTCATGAGATTTGGCATCCAAGAATAAATCGATAAAATCCTGGGGCTCCCCTGGCTCAATTCCGTTCTGCTCATCGGTTTCTCTCTGGTGGATCCTGGCCTCTACAGCAGTCTCAATTAGGTCAAAGATCTTAAAAGCAGGCACAAAATCTGCCGGGAGGGACTTGGACAATTTTCGGAAGACCTGAGCAAGAGGAGGGAATATTCCAGTGATGAGGAATAGGTGGTAGGATCCGTTGAAGATCTAAAACACCCTTCATTATAAGGGCATGGATTTGAGCATGATGGCTTACCGCCTTAACCTTGGGGAGCAGTGGGTTCTTGAACATTTTCGATTCGGACTGTCCCAGAGCGATTCGACTGATGACTCCCAAGGTGTACTCTTGGTAGAATCTGGAAATAGGGTGTCTGTCTGTCTGTGGGTCTGTTTGTCTGTCTGTCTCGCCCTCTGTATGCCTGTCCTACCCTCGGTCTATTTGTCTATATGTCTATCTGTCAGTTTGCCAAAGAAACCATCGAGAATTCGCTACAAACTGGTCCAAAAACCAGGTCGGAAGCTTTATTCTGACGGGAGTTATGCCCCAACGAAGAGAGTGAGAGACGGCAGAGAAGCTAGATTGTCTGGCGTCTGGCGTCTCTCACTCTCTCACCTCCAACTTCAAATGCGCATAACTCGCTTCAAATTGAAGCTAGAAACTTGTCTTTTGGCTCATTTAGACTGGTTTGACAAGGGCTATCTGGTGGATGAAATTCTCGGTCACTTGGGGAAAACCTAGGCCACGGCCAGGGAAAGTTAGGCCCCGAAACTATGAAGCCTGATAACTTTGTTCATGTTGATGGTAGAAAGCTGATTTATGGCCCGTTTTGACTGTCTTGACAAGGGCTTACCGGGGTTAGAAAATTCTCGGCCATTCAGAAAAAGCTAGGCCACGGCCCGAGATAGCTAGTCCCCGTGGCTTGGAAACATCATAACTTTGCTCTAAAAAACGCTAGAAAGCTGGTTTTTCGTCCATTTTGATAGTTTTGACAGGGGCTTTCTATGGTTATAAAACTCTCCTCCATTTGAAAATAACCTAGGCCACGGCCGGGGAAAACTAGGCCACGAAAATTCAAAGGGGCATAATCAGATTCTAAATTGAGCTAGAAACTTGGTTTTTTGTCTCATTTTGACCGTCTGGACAAGGGCTTTCCAGGGGTATAGGGTTTTCGGCCATTTGAGAGAAACCTAGTCCACGACCGTGGAAAGCTAGTCCCCGTCACCTCGAAACCTTGTAACATAGCTCGAAATTATGCTAGACAGCTGAGTTTTAGTCTATTTTTATCGTCTTGGCCCGGGCTTTTTGGGGATGTGAAAACATCGGTCATTTGGGAAAAACTAGGCCACTGTCGGGGAAAGTTAGGCCACGAAACTTCAAAGGCGCCTAACGTCCTCCAAAATCGAGCTGGTAACTTGGTTTTTGGCCGATTTTGACCGACTGAAGAACAACTGTTTGCTTGTATGTAACTCTATACCATCTGTGAGAAACCTAGGCCACGACCAGAAAAATGTCGGACCCGAAACTTTGAAGCCTCAAACTGAGCTCTAAATACCGCTAGAAACCTGCTTTTTGACTCATTTCAACATGTCTATCTGTCCCTCTCCCCATCCGGATATCCCAACTCACAACAACATATCAATCTCCTCTCCATTCCTCACTTTCTGCTCGATATTCCACAGAATCTCTGTTCCACACTCCTGTACAGTAGTCTTCACTTTCTTCAGACTGTTATTCGAAAAAGAGGGGCTGGAAAGGGTCCTGAGCCTCTTCCAGCGCTTCCCCTGAGCAGCGAACATGTTGATTCTTTTGTCCTTCTCCGGGTCCCCAATGATTGGGCGGAGCTTCCTTCCGTAGAAATTGTCGAATTGTTTATTGAAGATTTCATTGACAAGGGTGGCCTCTGAGATCACCATCGTCTGTTGGGGACCCTCGGTGAAGCCGTACACTGGACCGTATTTCTGGAAAAGGTTTGATGGCCTAATTTTTCGTGTCCGTGGCCTAGGATTTCAAAATCTATTTCTTCTTGAAGCTCATTTCTCAACGGTTGAAACGATTCAAAAACCAGGTCAAAAACTCAATTTTAAAGCGAGTTATGCGCCTTTGAGGTCGGAGGTGAGAGAGTGAGAGACGGGAGAGAAAACTACTGTCTCTTTCTCTGCCGCCTCTCACTCTCTCTCTTCCAACTTCAAAGGCGCATAACTCCCTTCAAAATTGAGCTTTTGAGCTGGTTTTTGGACCATTTTGTAGGGAATTTTGAGGGCGTCCAGGTGATTCTAGAATTCAAAGGGCGTTTTCAGAAAGAGCCAAAAATTTTTCCAGATTCTTAACTGGGCTAATGTGACCAAAAAATTTTCAAAAGTTCAAAACGACCTTCCGGAAATTCTAAGAATAATATCCTAAAATATCTTAGAATGGATTTCAAATTCTGGAATGTTAAAAACTGACCATCACAACTGAAAATGTAAGTGGGAAATAACTTGAAAAAATCGATTTTCAACAAAGAACTGGGCGAAATTAGTCTGGGTTTTGTCACGAAAAATTCAAAATCCTCCAAATAAATTTTTTTGAGTTATTTTTGTAAAACTTTTTCTTTATTGGAAAGCTCACGAAATTCCCAACAAAATGGTCCAAAAACCAGCCGGGAAGCTAAATTTTGAAGCGAGTTATGCGCCTTTAAAGTTGGTGATGAGAGAGTGAGAGACGGCAGAGAAGCTCGACTGTCTGACGTCTGGTGTCTCTCACTCTCTAGCCTCCAACTTCAAAGGCTCGTAACTCGCTTCAAAATAGAGTCTCCGAGCTGGTTTTTTGACCATTTTCTAAGGAATAACAAGTTTATTTTTGAGATTTTCAATTTTTTCGAAATCCGGCAAAAAAATCTGCGAGTTCAACTCACCTTGGTCCACTCCTTCATCTTCAATGCCGGCGGATCGTCATGTTGAAGATTCTGAACAAGCATTCCGATTCCAGGGATACCCCTGGGTCCGGGGATACCCTTCCGAATGAAATATGACCAAATCCATACGGAATATAGGAAAACAGCAAAGAAAATAGCAGTGATTAGTAGAAAAATCATTATTGAACCGACTGATTTCTGTCTTATTTGACCTCCCCTTTATAAACAAGACAGTAGTGGGGGGTTGGAGGGGTAAAAAGAGAAGAAAACACAGTCGGTCACAAACAACAATTTACTGACACATTAAGTCACAAAAATTGGGTAGAGAAGGGGGAAAATATAGTGAAAATTGTTGAAAACATAGGAAAATTCTGGAAAATTAGAAAGTAAAACTGACACAAAAAAGTTCGAATAAACCTTTTTTGGGGTTGAAATTAGCAACTTTTGAGCCCTAAAATCTTGGATTTTGAGTCTAAAAACAGGAAGTGTTTTGCACTTTTTTGGGGTTTTAAGGCCAAAAATGATGATTTTGGAATCTAAAATGACAGTTTTGAGCCTGATAATCCTGGGAGTTGGAGCCCTGAAATCTTGGGGTTTTGGCATAAAAACGGTGAGTATTCGGCTCGGAAAAATGAGTTCTGAAAGTCAAAAATGAGGGTTTTGGAGGCCAAAATAAGGGGGTTTCAAGGCTAAAACTGATGGTTTTTGAGCTCAAAAATGAAGCTTTTGAGCCCGAAGAAGTAGATTTTTGGGCTCGAAAATTGAGCGTTTTCTAGCCGAAAATGATGATTTGGAGCCCAAATAAATAGGTTTTTCGGCCCTAATTTGAGGCTTTTCAGGCCAAGTCCGATGATTTTCGGGCCCAAAAATTAGAGTTTGAAGCTCAAAACATAGGTTTTCAGGTTCGGAAATTGAGGGTTTTTATGCTAAAAATAATGATTTTCAGGCTCAAGAATCAGAGTTTCATCCCCAGGAATAGTGGATTTTTTGGCTTAAAATCAGAGAGCTGAAAATTATGTTTTTAAGCCCAAAAACGTTAAAACTGAGCTCTAAAATATGTGTTTTCAGGCTCAAGAATGAGCAACTTGAAGCGTGAAAATGCTATTTTTCAGTCTCAATTCATACATTTTCTAGCCTGAAACTAAAAGTTGTTCAGCCTAAAAATAAAAAATTTTCAGGCTCAAACATATCAAATTTGTGCCCAAACTGATACCATTGAGTCCACAAAAATAGTTGTTTTCAAACTTCAAGTTATGAGTTTTTTGGCCTATCAACAAGATTTTATAGGTCCAAATGCAAAGATTTTGTGCTCAGAAAACCCTCGAATGGAGAAGATAGAGGCACTTCACAGTAAATGCTTTATTTTTCTAAATTTACCAATTATTACATATTTAAAGCAAAAGTATATAACAATCCAATTTTAGTCACTTAAAAAAAATATATTTACAGTACTCCAATCCCCTAATTCCTCTGCTTCAACGACAACATCAACTTCTCCGGTCTCGAGGTGGCTCTTCCCACCAATTTCATTGGAATCTGAGTCTGCGCATTCGTCACGAAACTGTACTTCCTTAGCACATGAACCAGCAAACTCTTCTGCTCCAAATACGCCAAACGCATTCCCAGACATTGACGGGGTCCCGCACCGAATGAGAGGAAGGCTTGGTTGGGGGTGAGGGGGGATTCCCATCTGAAAAAAAGTCCCAAATTGGTGGAGATTCCCTTCTTGATTTGAAATCATGACATAGTCGGTAAAATTCTGTTGAAAATGGTCTAAAAACCAGTGAAAACGCTCAATTTTGAAGGGAGCTATGAGGCTTTGAAGTTAGGGGGCCTAATTTTCCCTGACCGTGGCCTAGGATTTCCCAAGTGGCCTAGAAAATTAAACGTGCAAAACGTCTTTGTCAATGTGGTCAAAATGACTTCAAAACCAGAGTTTTAGCGTCATCTTGAGCAAAGTTATAAAGCTTCAAAGTTACGGGGCCTAGCTTTTCGTGGCCGTGGCCTAGGATTTCCCAGGTGGCCTAGAAACTTAGATGGCCAAGAGGTCCTTGTCAAGGTGGTCAGAATGACTTCAAAACCAGGTTTCTAGCATCATTTTGAGAAAAGTTATAAGGCTTCAAAGTTACGGGGCCTAGCTTTCCCTGGCCGTGGTCTAGGATTTTCCGAGTGGCCTAGAAAAGTAGCGGAACAGAAAGCCCTTGTCAAGACACTCAAAATGGTTCAAAAACTAGGTCACTAGCTCTATTTTGAAGAGAGTTATGCGTATTTGAAGTTGAAGGTGAGACGGCAGAGAAACAGACAGTCGTTTTCTCTGCGTCTGACGCTCTCTCACCTCCAACTTCAAAAGCGCGTAACTCCCTTCAAAATAGAGATTTCTACCTGGTTTTTTGACCATTTTGACCGTCTTGGCAAGAGCTTTTTGGTCGTATAAATTTCTAGGCCACCCGATGGAAACCTAGGCCACGGCCAGGAAAAGCTAGGTCACAGAATTTTGAAGCCTCCTGACTTGATCAAAAGGATGCTAGACAGCTGGTTTTTGGCTCATTCGGACCGTTTTGACGATCAAATTCGGACTTTTGAAGTTCTCGGCCACCTGGAGAAAACCTAGGCCACGGTCAGGAAAAGTTAGGCCTCGAAACTTTGAAGCCGTATAACTTTTCTTAAAATGATGCTACAAATGTGGTTTTTCAGCCCTTCTTATTGTCCTAAAAAACTTTTTTGGTCATGTAAATTTCTAGGCCACCTATGAAAACCTAGGCCACGGCCAGGAAAAGTTAGGCCCTGAAACTTTGAAGCATGATAACTCTGCTCAAAATGATGCTAGAAACTTGGTTTTTAACTCATTCGGACCGTTTTAATGGCTAACTTTGGTTGTTTGTAATTCTCGGCCACCTGGGAAAAACCTAGGCCACGGCCAGGAAAAGTTAGGCCCTGGAACTTTGAAGCCTCATAACTTTGCTCAAAATGATGCTAAAAAGCTGGTTTCTGGCTCATTTTGACTGTCTTGACAAGACCTTTTTGGTCATATAAAATTCTAGGCCACCCGAGTGGAACCTAGGCCACGACCGGGAAAAGTTAGGCCATAAAACTTTGCTTTGCCCAAAATGATGCTAGAAAGCTGGTTTTTGGACCATTTTTGACCTACCTCTCCGGCTTGAACTCCTCCACATCGTCTCCCCAAATTTTCTTATCATGATGAAGGGTCCACACATCAACCATCACATCCACACCTTCTTCGACTAAAGTGTCACCGAGCTTAGTGGTTCTCATGCAGCGACGGTTGTTGGCTCTGGAAATTGGTACAGTAATCTTTTTTTTTGAAAAATTGCATGCGCCTTTAAGAAAAACTCACAGTGTAGCCAATGGGATCAATCTCAACGCCTCTTTTATGGTGTTTTCCATATACTTCAATTTGGAGTATTGATCGAATGTGATCTCTGGATCCGGACACTCTCTATCGATTTCTTCTTGAAGTTTCTCTTGAACTTTTGGGTTCAAGGACAGGAAATAGGCAACAATGGATAGAGAAATGGCAGTGGTGTCGAAGCCGGCGACCAGGAATACAAAACATTGACTGATGATTTCTTGGGTGGTGAGTTTGCGGTTGTTCTGGAAAAAATCATTTAGAAATCTTTTTTGGGACTGAAATTGGCAAAATTTGATGCGACTAGGAAGCTCTCAGAATCCTTTACAGAATGATCTAAAAACCAGGTCAGTAGCTCTAGTTTGAAGGGAGATACGCCTTTTTGAAATTGAAGCTCAGAGAGTGAGAGACGGCAGAGAAAACGAATATCTGCTTCTCTGGTGTCTCTCACCTCCAACTTCAAAGGCGCGTAACTCCTTTCAAAATGGAGCGTTTGAGCTGGTTTTTGGACAGATTCGAAGCTATTCTCAAGGGCTTTACGGACAAACAGGCTAGTCTATAGACAGATTTTTTTTCCGGAAACGTGCGAAGTCAAGTGAAATTTGAATTGGCTCAAAATTTGATACGACTAGGAAGCCCTTGGATTTCTCTGAAAACTGGTCAAAAAACCATCTGAAAAGCTCAATTCTGAAGGGAGTTACGCCCTTTTGAAGTTTGAGGAGAGAGAGTGAGAGACGCAGAGAGAGCAACTGCCTGTTTCTCTGCCGTCTCTCTCTCTCTCACCTCCAACTCAAAATGAAGCGTTTGAGCTGGGGTTTGGACCATTTTGTAGAGAATTTCAAGGTGAATCTGGTGAAATTAAATTGAAACAGATCTGATTTTTGGAAAAAAAAAACAGAAAATTAGAATTTCATCCATCAATAAGGTTTTGGATAAAAAATTTCAAAAAAAAAAACTAGGATTATCCCAAAAAACTACCCAAAAATTTCGATGAGATTCAATACTTCCATAATCAATAGAATTTATCCTCTTGTTTTTTGCTAAAATTCTTATTTCATGATATTTTTTCCATAACACTAGAAAACCCTCAAAATTCCCTACAAATTGGTCCAAAGACCAGGTCAATACCTCCATTTTGAAGGGAGTTATGGCGTCTTGAATTTTGATGACCTAACTTTTCGTGGCCGTGGCCTAGAATTCCATGATTCACTTTTTCTTAAAGCCAATACCTCAACGGTTGGAATGGTCCAAAAACCAGGTCAAACGCTCGATTTTGAAGGGAGTTATGCCCAAAGGGAGAGAGTGAGAGACGCAGAGAAACATACTGCCTGCTTCTCTGCGTCTCTCACTTTCTCTCTCTCCACTTGCTTCAAAATTGAGCTTCTGAGGCGGTTTTTGGACCATTTCTAAGCGGCCCAACTCACATAAATAGTAGACTTATGGAATTCATCATTGGTCTCCCCAAAGTGCTCCACATCATCAACTCTTGCATCCAAGAACAAATCAATAAAATCCTGGGGCTCCCCTGGCTCCACCCCCTCCTTCTTGTCCGCTTCCCTCTGAGCAATCCTTGCCATCACCGCTTCGGTCACCGTCTTTTGGACCTTGATGAAGGGGGCGGCACCGAATTTTCCGAGTTTTAGGAAAATGTATTTTAGACCCTGGACGGCGAACGGGAACGCCCCACTGAACATCCAAATTGGCCAGCGGTTGTTTTCGAAGAACTGAAAATATTTTGGATATGAAATTTTGAAAAATCCGACTTTCTAGCATCATCTTGAGCAAAGTTATAAGTCTCCAAATTTTCAGGGCCTAACTTCCCTTGGCCATGGCCTAGGTTTCCTACTGATGGCCTAGAAATTTCTATGACCAAAAAGGTCTTGTCACGACGATCAAAATAGTCTTTAAACCAGCTTTGTAGCATCATTTTGAGCAAAGTTATAAGCTTTCAAAGTTTCGGGTCCTAACTCCCCCTGGCCGTGGCCTAGGTTTCCCTCTGGTGGCCTAGGAATTTCTACGATCAGAAAGCGCGTCCCAGGAGAATGAAAATGGTCCAAAAACCAGCTTTCTAGCATCATTTTGGACAAAGTTATGAGGCTTCGAAGTTCGGTGAACTAACTTTCCCTGGCCATGGCCTAGGTTTCCCTTTGGTGGCCTAGAAATTTATACGACCAGAAAGCTGTCAAATCGGTCGAAATGAGCCAAAATCCGGCTTTCTAGCATCATTTTCGGCAAAGTTATGAGACTTCAAAGTCTCAGGGTCTAACTTTTCCTGGCCGTGGCCTAGGTTCCCTTCTGGTGGACTAGAAAATTCTATGACCAGAAAGATGCTGACAAATCAATCAGAATGGGTCAAAAACAAGGTTTCTAGCATCATTTTGAGCAAAGCTATGAGTTTTCAAAGTTTTAGGGCCTAACTTTCCCTGGCCGTGGCCTAGGTTTCCCTCTGGTGGCCTAGAAATTTCTATGACCAGAAAGGTCTCGAAAGGACGATCAAAATGGTGCAAAAACCAGATTTGTAGCTCAATTTTGAAGGGAGTTATACCCCAGGGGAGAAAGTGAGAGACGCAGAGAAACATACTGTCTGCTTCTCTGGCGTCTCTCGTTCTCACACCTTCCACTTCAAAGGCGCATAACTCCTTTCAAAAATGAGCTTTTGACCTGGTTTTTTGACCGTTTTGTACCTCTTGATGTCTTCTACAAAATGGTCCAAACTCCAGATTTCTAGCTCAATTTTGAGGGGAGTTATGCCCCAAAGGATTGAGAGAGACGCAGAGAAGCAGACTGTCTCGTTCTCTGCACTCTCTCGCTCTCGTCGCCCCACAAAACTCACCCCCTTACAATCATACAGCAACGGATTATTAAACATTTTCGACTCCGGCTGCCCCATGGCAATTCTCATGATCACATCCATCGTGTACTCTTGGAAGAACCTATAAAAATGGGTTACTGTAGCTCCACGGATTACTGTAGTTTCACTTACAAATGCATATTGATCGGCTCCCCGGCTTTATTGTCGATATGTTTCAGGAACTCCTGGGTACTATCCTCCATGGTGGAGAGGACCTTTTTGATGCTGTTATTGGAGAAGGCGGGAGCGGTGATTGAGCGGAGGCGTTTCCATCTGGAATGACGAAATTTTTGTGGCATAGGTTTTTGCCGAGGTGGCCGAGAATTTTACATAACTTGTCAAAACCATCAAAATGGTCCAAGAACCAGGTCAAAAGCTCCATTTTGAAGGGAGTTATGCGCCTTTGAAGTTGGAGCTTTTTTAGGGAGAGGGGCAGAAAAA
>GL379803.1:179534-207630 GCA_000143925.2 Caenorhabditis brenneri | reverse complement strand
ATCCAAAAACCATGTTTCCAGCTCATTTTTTAAGGGAGTTATGCGCGTTTAAAGTTTAGTGGTGAGAGAGTGAAAGATGGCAGAGAAGCAGACAGTCGTTGTCTCTGGCGTCTCTCACTCTCTCACCTCCAAGTTTAAAGGCGCATAACTCGCTTCAAATTAGAGTTTTCGGATGATTTTCAAAGCATTTTATAGAGAATTTCAAGCTCTTTTCAGTGGTATCAAAATCGAAAAATTGAGATTTCAAGATTTTTTTTGGCTGCAAAAACTTTTTTTTTCAATTTCATATAAATGAAAAGCCGTTTTTTGAAAATGGTCCAAAACCCGAGTTTCTAGCTAAATTTAGAAGCGAGTTACGCACCTTTAAGATTGGAGGTGGGAGAGTGAGAGACGCCAGAGACAACGACTGTCTGCTTCTCTGCCGTCTTTCACTCTCTCACCACTAAACTTTAAAGGCGCATAACTCGCTTAAAGAATGAGCTGGAAACATGGTTTTTGGATCAATCTTTGAGGCAAAAATATTTCCAGACTTACAACACGACTCTGGAAAAAGTGCTCGACGGAATCAAAGACTGTGGTGATGACCTTCCCAAGGAATCGAAAATCTTCACGTCTCCAATAATCCCATTGGATTACGATTACAAACACTACATGGCAACTCGAAAAAAAACGGACCAATCAATGTCAATCGCTTTTTTCAACACAGACTCCTATTCGGTGGCATGCTCAAATACATATCAGTGCGCAAAATATGAATGGAAGACGCTCCAGTCGAATGTTCGAGGCGCCTGTGTGACGAACAGTTTGATGAACGATCCGCCTGAAGTGACGGAGGAAATCATCAATACTATTTTGCCATGGCCCTTCCTTTTCACAACGATTGTCGGCGTGAAACCGTACATCAATATAACCTCTGAAGAAGAGAAAATATTATATGGAGTAATTCCGGATCCCAGAGATGCAGAATATATGGAAGAGGAGAAGAAAGATGGTCCTGCAGCGATAGCAGATGGTGATACGGCAAAAAGGAGTGGTTTATCTGAAAGAGCTTTCATTGTGGCCTTAATTCTTGCCACTGTATTTTATATTTGAAGCAAGAAATGAAGTAATATTTAGAAAAAGAAAATTGAATTCTCAAAGTGCTATTAGATCAAACTTGCATTATTGTTCAATCGGATTTAAAAGTCGAATTACTTTGAGCCTTCTTCAACTAATTCCCTGTAGCTGATACAGTAACCCAATCACTCAGAATTCATAGGGTCATTAGAGCAAGTTTGCATGGTTTCCAAGTCTTTTTTATCTGACAATGCAATCTCGCTCTATTAAAACTATTATCTTGGCGGGAAATCTTAACATCTGCCTCCCCATAATAGGGGCCCTAATCCTCTTGACCTGTGTTCATCAACGTAGACGGGTACCTTTATCCGATTATTACTCGATTTTCTACCCTTTTGCTCAGATTTGACTATGAAGAAATGGAGATTCTTCCCAATTCTTGTCAAGATAGAGGTGCTGAAGAACATGGATCTATTGGATAAGTACGATTAGAGCGAACCTGCATTATAGCAAACTGAAAAACTACTTGTGATATTAAGAATAACTTTATTGAGAGAAAAATGCTGTCAGCACAAATTAACATTGATTACATTATGAAAACCACGCTCCAACCCTCAGTCCAAAAGCCAATGTCGATAAAAGTCGGACTGTTCCGGAGTGATAAATGCAGCATTAAAGTTGTTCAATTCCCACCTACATTTAAGAATCAGTTGTGGATTTTTTGGATGCCTAACAAATCTAAGGTAATTGTATGCCGTGCCTTTCCATTCTCCAACCAGTTCGGTTTCGATTTTTGAACGGATCAAATCAATGTTGATAGGGATTCGACTTCTGATATCAATATAATCATCTTGAGATCCGGTGCTAATGAAATTCTGGAAATTGAGGAGCATATATAGGCTTAATATGGAATAATTGTGGTTACCTGTACCAACTTCCATGCGTCATCGACACTCAATTCCTCCATTTTCAGTCTAATGAACTTGAAATGTAAAAAGTCACTGGTATTGACTTTCAACCTACTGTCAAATTTCCAGTTTAGTGATACTACTCGACTGTTTTTCCACTGTCCTTTTCTCGAAATGTCCTCATAGAATTCTTGTGAATCTAGTCTCTCAATTTCTATAGATTCAATGAAAGATGGATCACACAAATCAATGGATTTCTTATGCATCTCTGAATATCTAGGACTGATGTCCATAATTAATTTTTTCACTTTTAAAGTACTCCCAACTTCATTCAGCTTTAAGAAGAACTGATTCACTTGATCCTTTTCCTTAGCAGTGTTGATTACCACTTCGAGCTCCTGAATAGTGAATCTTCGACAAGTGATTAATGCCAAAAAATCATTGACGGGAAAACGAATGCCGTGAGGAATTATGAAAGATTCAAGACGATATGGAATACGGCTAAGCAGATTCCAGCATTTTTTGGAGCATTTCAAGAAGGATAATCTGGAAGGATAGGGTTACTAGCTTAGTGAGTTAGGCGGTTACTGCATTGAATTGCCTTTTTTCCTAGTGAATAAGCCTATAGCTCTAGTTAAAAAGGATAAGTTAAAACATTTAAAAAAAAACTTACTTATCCATCAAATTCATGTTCTTTAGAACCTCTATCTTGACGAGAAGTGGAAAGAATCTCCAGTATTTCATCGTTGTTTTGAGGATTGAAGAGGGATAATAGTCAGGGGAAGGTACTGGTCAGTATGGGCTGGTTCTAGGTCAAGAGGATTAAGACCCCCTATTATGAGGTGGCAGATGTTAAGATTTCCCACCAAGATAACAGTTTTAATAGAGCGACTATGCATTGTTTATTTATTAAATGAAAATATGTTATTTTTTCTAAGATCGCAGTGGAGCGAATATGCTGAGATAAAGCAAAAATGTCTGTGAGGCTTAGAACAACTTTATTTAAAGAAAAATTCAATAACATTTAGCAATTAATCGAATACTGTAGTTTTTGTTATAGTATCACAAAACGACAAATTAAAATATTTCTCAATCATTCTGAGCTCTCTCTCACGGGGATAGCCGCCATAGACTTTCATCACTACCCTTCTCACTTTTATTTTCTTTGTGAGTTTTTTGAGGAATTGAATAGCTTGATCCTTATCTGCTGAAGTTTTGATTTTAATTTGAAGTTGCTGGAGTGTAGACCTTTGAGAAGTGATGAGCATTAAAAAATCATCGACGGAAAGTTGATTGTCGTTAGGAATTCTGAAAGATTCCAGATGGTTTGGAATGCGGCTGAGCAGGTTCCTGCATTTTTCGGAGCATTTTAAGAAGGACAATCTGAAAAAATGAGCTTAGTTAGTTAGACGGTTACAGCATTGGAATGCCTTTTCTCCTAGTGAATATGGGTATAGCTCTAGTTGAAAATATAAGTTAAAACATATTTTTAAAAAACTAACCTATCTGATAGTTCCATGTTCTTTAGAATCTCTTCCTTAACAAGAATTGGGAAGAATTTCCAATATTTCATTTTGGAAAACGATTATCGACTGACAGACAGGAAAGGAGAGACGTTGTTTGGAGGAATGGAAGGCGAATGGTCAGGTAGAGGTACTTGGAGTGGTCCTGGGTCAAGAGGATTAAGGGAGTGACGGCCAAGATAACCATAGAGCGCGTTTGCATTGTTTCACAATTATATGAGGATAACTCAAATTGAAAAGACATGCTAATGTGAACAATTGGTTGCAGTTTTGACTCACATGGGTTCAAACCACCTAAGTTTATGTGTTTTTCATTTTCTCAGAAAGTATGATTTTGTGTTTCTCAATGAATTTCATCTCTTTTTTAATAATGAAAGTTCATTTTTCCATTCAAAAATCGTCAAAAACATTGAGTGTCGTCAATTAAAATGCCAGGTCCGCAAGCGCGTGTTTGCTGAAAATTCTACAAAATATTCTTCAAAATGTTGACTACCGTACTCCCTTTCACCCTCCTTTAAGATGAAAATCTTAATAGAACGATTAGAGCGAGTTTGAATTATTGCGAAATTAAAGAACTACTTGTGATATTAAGAATAACTTTATTGAGAGAAAAATGCAATAAGTTGATACAAACGCGCTTCAACCCTCATTCCAAAAACAAAGGTTGATATACGTGGAACGTTTCTGGAGTAATAAATGCAACACTGAATTCGTTCTCTTCCCAACTGTATTCAAAAATCAGTTGAGGATTTTTTGGATGCACCAAAAATCTAGCGTCATTTCCATATGCCATGCCTTTCCAATCCCCAACCACCTCGGTTTCGATTTTCTGGCGGATCAAATCGATATTTATAAGGATTTGACTTCTTATCTCGAAAGAATCATCTTGAGATTCGTTGCTAAGGAATTTCTGAAAGTTGAACGAGTTACTCAACTGCTATGAAGTGATCTTTTGCTATATGCCTATTTTCTTAAATTCGGCTCTTGTGCTATAGATCAACTGCTATTTTTGCCATTATAGCAGTTGAGTCAATAATCACAGAGCCAAAAAATAGTGAAAATTGCAGTTGATATACAATAGCAACAGAGCCAAATATAGCACATGAAAAAATAGCATTTCCAAAGTGCTATATGGCAAAGCTGGAGATCAAAAAATTCGGCGACTAGGAGAAAGATTTGAAAAAAATCTAGTTTTCTAAATGTGAGTGAATTATAGCTCATTAGTTACAGGTCGTAACATGGTGCATCGACCAAATTGATAAAATGCTGTAGCTATTGTCTCAACTGCTATATTTGGCTCTTCTGCTATGGCTCATTATAGCAATTTGGTGAAAATTTGATCTTTAGCAAAAGAGCCAAATTTGGGAAAAAGTACATATAGCATAAGATCACTCATAGCAGTTGAGTATCTATTCTGCTTACCTGTACCAACTTCCATGCGTCTTCAACACTCAATTCCTCCATTTTCAGTTTGATGGACTTGAAATGTAGGAAGTCATTGAGATTGACTTCCAACAATTTGTCAAATTCCCAATTCAGTGACACTTCTCGACTGTTTCTCCACTGCGGAGTTTTCAAAATTTCCTCATAGACTTCTTGTGAATCTAAACTCTCAATTTTGATAGATTCTATGAAAGCAGGATCACAAAAATCAATAAATTTCTTGTACATCTCCGAATATTCTGGATTGATGTTCATGACTAGTTCCTTCACTTTTAGGGAATCCCGGAAAAACGCCTCGAAAAACTGATCAACTAGCTCCAAATCTGAGGAATTTTCAATTTTCACTTCAACCTTACGAACAATGGATTTTCGACAAATTAACAGCACGGAAAAGCGATTGTGTTTAGGAATTTGGTGAATTGCTATGTGACTTGGAACTCGGCTTATCAGGTTTCGGCAGTTTTTGGAGCATTTTGAGAAGGAGAACCTGGAAAAATAGGCATTAATCTTACTGGATTATTGATTTACTAGCTAGTTAAACAGTTTAACTCCTTGTGATTAAGCGCATAGCTTTAGTATAAAAGTAAGTTAAAACATATTAAAAAAAATTACCTATCTGATAGATTCATGTTCTTCAGCACCTCTATCTTGACAAGAATTGGGAAGAATCTCCATTTTTTCATAGTCAAATCTGAGCAAGAGGGTAGAAAATCGAATATTATTCGGGTAACGTTACTCGTCTACGTCGATACAACTAAACACAGGTCAAGAGAATTAAGGCCCTCTATTATGAGATGGCAGATGTTAAGATTCCCCGCCAAGATAAAAGTCTTAATAGAGCGAGGTTGCATTGTCAGATAAAAATGACTAGGGAACAATACAAACTTGCTCTAATGACCATATGAATTCTGAGCAATGGGATTACTGTAGTTCTATGAGCTCCAATCTCAATAGAGCACATTTGCTAATGTTCAAAAAATACAATTTTAATAAATTTTTATGCTGATTTGAATAGTATATTTTTCAATAAGATCCGATGAAAATCGAACGAGATACGATTGATTTTGTGTTTTCGTGGTGAGACCCAAAATCAAAAAATTTTCTAAACCTAGCCATGCTTATGCTTATTCAAACCGCCTTTTTATGCTGATTCAAATGATATATTTTTCAATGAGTTTCGATCAAAATTGTCCGAGTAACGATAAGTTTTGTGTTTTCGTGGTGAGACCCAAAATCAAAAAAATTTTCTAAACCTAGCCATGATTATACTCATTCAAACCACCTTTTTATGCTGATTCGAATGATATAATTTTCATTGAGACCCATTCAGAACTGGCCGAGATAGGAAATTATATTGTGATGTAAAGAAAAACTTTATCAAGAAAAAAATATCATAATTACAATGCAAGTCTCAACTCTTCCAGAGTACGGAGTGCAACATCAAGCTCGTTCCCCCCACATAAATACTCAAGAATCAGATGTGGATTCTCTGGATGCCGGAGGTACCTGCCACCTAAAGATCCCACGTCTTTCCAATCCCCAACCAACTCGGTTTCGATTTTCTCACGGATCAAACCGTCTGGTACAGGTTTTTCGAATATGATATCAATAGAGGCACCTTGAGATCCGATGCTGACAATATTCTGAAAATTGAAGGGAAATAGCAGTTGATTCATAGCAAAAGAGCAGTTCAGCATCTACCAAATAAACTTGCTTACCTGTACCAACTTCCATGCATCTTCAACACTCAATTCCTCTACTCTCAGCTCCATGGATTTGAAATGTAGGAAGTCATTAATATTGACTTTCAACATTTTGTCGAAACTCCAATTCAGTGATACGTTTTGACTGTTTTTCCATTGAGGTGTTCTCAAAATGTTCTCATAGATCTCTTGCGATCCTAGACTATCGATTTCTATAGATTCTATGGAAGATGGATCACAAAAACCAATAATTTTCTTGTACATTTCCGAATATTTAGAACAGATTTCCATTATTAATTCTTTCACTTTCAAGGTAATCCCAACTTCTTTCAGCTTCAACAGAAACTGATTTACATGATACCTCTCATGAGCAGTATCAATTTCCACTTGGAGCTCCTGAATAGTGGACTTTTGACAAGTTATCAGTGTTAAAAAATCATCGAGGGAAAAATCATCATCGTCAGGAAGAATGACGGATTCCAGATGATTTGGAGTGCGGCTCAGCAGGTTACGGCATTTTTTGGAGCATTTCGAGAAGGATAATCTGGAAGAATAGGGTTAGGCGGTTACTGCATTGAAATGCCTTTTTTCCTTGTGAATAAGCTTTAGTATAAAAGTAAGTTAAAACATATTTTTAAAAAAATTACCTATCTGATAGATCCATGTTCTTCAGCACCTCTATCTTGACAAGAATTGGGAAGAATCTCCATTTTTTCATAGTTGAAACTGAGTAGGAAGACGAATAATTGATCGGTAAAGGTACCCGTACAACTAAACACCACAGGTCAAGAGAATTAGGGCCCCTTATTATGAGGTGGCAGGTGTTTTTGGGGGGAAGATTTCCCGCCACGACAACAAACCAGTAGAGCGCGTTTGTATTATTTCTATATCCATTATTCAAATATGTATGAACATTCCTCAAATACAAAATACCTTAGTTAGAATTAATCCACTCGGTTTTGCCGTATCACCAACTGCTGTTACTGCATCCCCATCTTTCTTCTCGTCCGACTTTTATCGACCTTGGCTTTTGGATTGAAGAATGGAGCGCGCTTGCATTACGTAATTAAAGGGGGTGGGAACTCTCATTCGTAGGGGAATTTAAAGGGGAAAAAAAGGGCGCAGTGTCATGTAGACAAGTAGAGACAGCGCACCTTCTCTGCCGCATAGCGCAGTCGGTAGCGATTTTGGTGATCTGTCAGACCGACCCCGGGTTCGAACCCACCTGAGGTACTTATATTTGTTTTTTTAGAGGAAATGATTTTTTGAGTTCCCACCTCCTTTAATTATAGATCATTGTTCTTATATTTCAATGAAAATGAAGTCCTCATCAGCATCTCAAGTATTTCCTTAATTTTGCAACGCAAACTCGCTCTAATCGTTCTGTCAAGATTTTCATCTTAAGACTAAGTTCGCATTATTCTAATTAGTATGTCGATTAGCTGTAAAACAATGCAAACGCGCTCTATGGTTATCTTGGCGGGAAATATTTCCCTAATAACATCTGCCACCTCATAAATTCTCTTGACCTGTGTTCAGTTGTCTCGAGGTGGACGAGTACCATAACCCATTGATTCCCTACCTTCAGACTCAAGATGAAAAAATGGAGATTCTTTCCAATTCTTGTCAAAGAAGAGGTGCTGAAGAGCATGGATCTATCAGATAGGTTAGTTTTTTTTAAATATTTCTAATTTATTTTTTTAATCTAGAGCTATACGCTTATCCACGAGGAAATGAGGCATTCCAATGCAGTAACCGCTCAAATAACTAAGCCTATCCTTCCAGATTGTCCTTCTCAAAATGCTCCAAAAAAAGCCGTAACCTGCTTAGCCGCATTCCAAATCATCTGGAATCTTTCATATTTCCTAACGACAGACAACTTTCCGTAGACGACTTCTTATTGCTGTTTACTTCTAGATTATCTACCCTCAAGGGACTTGTGGTGGAAATTGAAACTTCAGCAGATATGGATGAAGTTGTTCAATTTTTCGGAAAACTCACATATAAATTAAAAGTGAGAAGTCTAAATGTAAATGCCCATAACGACTATTCTAAGAGAGGGTTCGAAATGGTCTGTAATTATTGTGATGGATCGTTTTTGAAGTCTAGAACGTGTTCTACTTGGTTTTAGGAAACAGTTTTTGTTTCATTTTTTCCATTAATGTCGTTGAAATGTACGTTTATCATGGCTCCTTACACACTCGTTTCCATTAAATTATTTTTTTTTGATGAATTGCTACAAGAATTTTTCTTTAAATAAAGTTGTTCTAAACCTCAAAAATCCATGTTCGCTTCATCAAAATAGTACTTTCAGCAAAAAATTAGACCTTTTCATTTAATCAAAAAACAATGCAAACGCGCTCTGTTAAGACTCTTATCTTGGCGGGAAATCTTTCCCTAATAACATCTGCCACTTCATAATAGGGGCCCTAATTCTCTTGACCTGTGTTTAGTTGTATCGACGCTGACGAGTACCTTTACTCAATTATTATTTGATTTTCTGCTTTCAAATTTTGATTTAACCATGAAACACTGGAGATTCTTTCCACTTCTTGTCAAGGAAGAGGTTCTGAAGAACATGGATCCATCGGATAAGTAAGTTATTTCATAGGTTCTAACTAAGCCTAAGACTAATTTTTCTAGGTTATCCTTCTTAAAATGCTCCAAAAAATGCTTGAATCTGCTCAGCGGTATTCCAAATCATCTGGAATACTTTAGAATTCCTTACGACGAACGACTTTCCAACGATGATTTTTTAACACTGATTACCTGTCGAAAATCCACAATTCAGAAGCTTATAGTGGAAATTGATACTGCTGATGCAAGGGATCAAGTGGTTCAGTTTCTGTTACAGCTGAATATAGTTCGGAATACCTTGAAAGTAAAAAAATTAATGATGGAATTCAGTCCTGAATATTCGGACATGTTCAAGAAATGTATCGATTTTTGTGATCCATCTTTCATAGAATCTATAGAAATTGAGGGATTAGATTCACAAGAAGTCTATGAGGATATTGTGAAATCACCTCAGTGGAAAAACAGTCGAGAAGTATTACTGAATGGATACTTTGACCATTTGTTGGAAGTCAATATCAATGACTTCCTACATTTCAAGTCCATGGAACTGAGAGTAGAGGAGTTGAGTGTAGAAGATGCATGGAAGTTGGTACAGGTAAACAAATTTATTCTATATTAACCTTATATAAATGCTTAATTCACAGAATTTCGTTAGCATCGGATCTAAAGATGATCGTATTGATATCAGAAGTCGAATCCATATGAAAACCGATTTGATCCGTCACAAAATCGAAACCGAGCTGGTTGAAGATTGGAAGGGCATGGCATTTAATTCTATTAGACTTTTGAGGCATCCCGAGAATCCACAACTGATTCTCAAATGTATGTACGAATGGTACAGATTCAATGTTGCATTTATCACTCCGGAACCGTTCGACTTTTATCGACTGTGACTTTTGGTCTGATGTTTGGAGCGCACTTTGCTCGATTTTGATATATTTTTGTTTTGTGAACTTCAGAATATTTGCTCTATTGAGATTGTTTTCCTTATAACATATGCATATTTGCTTTATGTGTCTATGCCAAAGAACGTCATTTGTTATAACTGCATTTTGCTCGTAATGAAGATTTTCTTAACAAAATTATTTTTGAAGTAATACATATTTACTATAGAGAAATCCTATATATCAAGTTTGAGGTGTTCGCTCTATTAAGATTTTTACCTTAAGACCAAATTCGCATTATTCACATTAGTATGTCGTTTCAATTCGGATTTCCTCATATAATTGAATAACTATGCATAGTCGCTCAATTGAGATGTTTATCTTGGCGGGAAATCTTTCCTCAACAACATCTGCCACCTCATAATAGGTAGTCCTAATCCTCTTGACCTGCGTTTAGTTGTATTGAAAACCTTCGCCCATCAATTCTCCCCCGTTATTCTCCTGTGTTTAGTTGTATTGACGCAGGAGGAACCCATTTTACCAGACTATTCGCCTTACATTCCTCAAAACAGCGATGAGACACTGGAGATTCTTCCCAATTCTTGTCAAGGAAGAGGTTCTAAAGAACATGGATTTATCAGATAAGTAAGTTTTTTGTATAGCTTTTAACTAAGCTTAACACCAATTTTTTTTCTAGGTTATCTTTCTCAAAATGCTCCAAGAAATGCCGTAACCTGCTTAGCCGCATTCCAAATCATCTGGACGATTTCATGTTTCCTAACGACAATCAACTTTCCATCGAAGATGTTTTAACACTGATAACTCATCGTAAATCCACAATTCATAAACTCAAAGTGGAAATTGAAACTACTCATCAGAGGGATCAAGTGAATCAGTTTCTGTTGAAGCTGAACGAAGTTCGGAGTACCTTGAAAGTGAAAATATTAGTTATGGAAATCAGTCCAGAATATTCGGAGATGCACAAGAAATGTATCGATTTGTGTGATCCATCATTCATATACCTGATAAACATGAAGAAATTAAATTCACAAGAAATCTATGAGCACATTCTGAAAACACCACAATGGAAGAACAGTCGAATGGTAACACTGAATTGGGACACTGGAAGTATACTGAATATGAATTTCGACGGATTGTTGAAAGTCAATCTCAATGACTTCCTACATTTCAAGTTCATCTATCTGAAAATGGAGGAGTTGAGTGTAGAAGATGCATGGAAGTTGGTACAGGTAAGCAAATTTATTTGGTAGATGCTCAACTGCTATTCTTTTGCTATGTGAGCTCTTTTGCTATGAATCAACTGCTATTTTCACTCAATTTACAGAATATCGTTAGCACTGGGTCTCAAGATGATCATATTGATATAAGAATTCAAGCAAAGAATATACAAGGCGATTTGATCGGTCAGAAAATCGAAACCGAGGTGGTTGGGGATTGGAAAGACCGACCCATAGATGGCAGATACCTCCGGCATCCAGAAAATCCAAATAAAGTTCTTGAATATTTTTGGGGGTGGGACATGTTCTATATTGGAGTCCCTAATATAGAAGATTTCAACATGAGACTTGCATTTTTCGCACAGTTCCAATGACATTTTTTTCACAATGAAGTTTTTCTTAATATTGAATTTTTATAACTGCGTTTTTCTCATAATAAAGTTTTTGTACGCCTTGCAAATGCATATTCGCTTCACAGCAACAGTACTTGCCAACTTTAGCATCTTTGCTTTATTGATATTAATCTTCGTAGAACTAATTTGCATTATTGACTTTGATATGTCGTTTCAATTCGAATTATCCTCATCTAATTATGAAACAATGCAAACGCGCTCTATTGTTATCTTGGCGGGAAATCTCCCTCCCAAAAACATCTGCCACCCAATTCTTTTTAATCCTCTTGACCTGTGTTCAGTCAGACTGACGCAGAAAGAACACATTTTACCTGACTATTCGCCTTACATTTCTCAAAACGACGTCTCTCCTTACGTGTCTGTCATTCAATTATCGTTTTCCAAAAATGAAACACTGGAGATTCTTCCCAATTCTTGTCAAAGAAGAGGTTCTGAAGAACATGGATCTATCAGATAGGTTAGTTTATTTTTATAGATTTTACTACTACATTTTTTGTTTGTAAACTATTTAAGCTACATAAGCTACCTGGGCTAGTATTTACTAAAAGGCAAATTTCTTTGTTTTTTCAGATTGTCGTTCTCTAAATGCTCCAAGAAATGCTGGAACTTGCTTAGTCGCATTCCAAATCATCTGGATTCTTTCATAATTCCTAACCGCTATCAAATTTCCGTTGATGATTTTTTAACACTGATGACTTGTCGAAAATCCACTATTCATATACTCAAAGTAGATATTGAAAGTGCTGATGATAGGGATCAAGTGAATCAGTTTCTGTTGAAGCTGAATAAAGTTCGGGGCGCCTTGAAAGTGAAATTTCTAGTAATGGGAGTCAGTCCTAGATATTCAGAAATGCATAAGAAATCTATTGATTCGTGTGATCCATCTTTCATAGAATCTATAGAAATTGAGAGACTAGATTCTCAAGAAATCTATGAGCACATTCTGAAGACACCACAATGGAAAAACAGTAGAAAGGTATTACTAAACTTGGACTTTGATGGATTGTTGGAAGTCAATATCAATGACTTTCTACATTTCAAGTTCATCAATATGAAAATGGAGGAATTGAGTGTCGATGACGCATGGAAGTTGGTACAGGTAGTCAGAATTATTTAATATTAAAGGTGGTGGAATAGGAAAGCTACGGGGACTTTTCATGCATTTTTGCGTCAGCGTGTTGTAGCGTACGGTGTTTGCGGGCCTTGTATTGTTGTAACACGCTGACACAAAAATGGCGGAAAAGCCCTTGAAAAAGTCCCCGCAGCTTCCTGTTCTACCACCTGTAAGCATATATATATATGCTAAATTTTCAGAATTTCGTTAGCACCAAGTCTCAAAATGATCATTTTGATATCAGAATTCGAGCAAATTCTATACAAGGCGAGTTGATCCGTCAGAAAATCGAAGCCGAGTTGATCGGGGATTGGAAAAACATGGGATCTGTAGGTGGCAGGTACCTCCGGTATCCAGAAAATTCAAATCAAATTCTTGCTTATATATGGACACGGTACGTGTTTTATTTTGGACTCCGTACTCTGGTATAGTTCGTCGTAAGGAGTTTTGCTCGATTGGAAGTGATTCTTAACTTACTCGCTCGATTTTGATATATCTTTTGTGTTGTAAACTTCAGCATATTCGCTCTATTGAGATTGTTTTCCTTATAATATATGCTTATTTGCTAGCTTCGAATATAGCACATATTACTTTATAATACATAATTCATCAATATTGAATTGTTATTACCTCATTTTCAGCGTAATAAAGGTTTCTTAATATCACAAGTATTTTTTTAATTTTGCAGTGATGCAAGTTCGCTCTAATCGTTCTATTAAAATTTCCATCTTTAGAGCATTTTTACATTTTTCACTTTGATATGTCGTTTTAGTTTGAGTTCTCCTCATATAATTGTGAGAAAAAATGCAACCTCGCTCTATTTTGACCGTTATCTTGGCGGGAAATCTTTCCCTAATAACATCTGTCACCTCATAATAGGTAGCCCTAATTCTCTTGACCTGTGTTTAGTTGTATTGAGAGCCTTTGCCCATCAATTCTTCCCCTTCAATCTTCTGTGTTTAGTCAAACTGACGCAGAAGGAACATATTTTACCTGACTATTCGCCTGCCATTCCTCAAAATAACGATGAAACACTGGAGATTCTTCCCAATTCTTGTCAAGGAAGAGGTTCTAAAGAACATGGGTCCATTGGAAAGGTAAGTTTATTTCTATAGATTTTACTACTATCTTTTTTTTTGTTCGTGAACTAAGTAAGCTACATAAGCTACCTGAGCTAGTGAGCTAGTATTTACTAAAATGCTAATTTCTTTTTTTTCCAGATTTTCCTTCTCAAAATGCTCCAAAAACTGCTGGAACCTGCTCAGCCGTATTCCAAATCATCTGGAATACTTTCGAATTCTTTACGACGATCGACGTTCAGTGCTCTTAACTTCTTCAAAATCCACTATAAGGACGCTTGAAGTGAAAATTGAATCTGACTTGGAGAAGGAGCGAGTTGATCAGTTTCTCCTCAATCGGCACACTTTAAAAGTGAAAAAACTAATTTTGGAAATCAGTCCGGAATATTCGGAGATGTACAAGAAACTTATTGATTTTTGTGACCCATCCTTCATAGAATGCATGCATATGGAACAACTAGATTCACTAGAGGCCTATAAAGAAATTCGGGAAACACCACAGTACAAAAACAGTCAAGAAGTCATTCTGACTTGGGATTTCTTAATGAAGTTGTTTTATAGCCCGGCCTGGCTAGGCCCGGAGGAGCTCCGGCGCCTTCCGTATTGTGTATGATTGCTTTTTTGATTATTTTTTACTTGCATCAATTACCTCAATATTTGGTGGTATATGCCTAAATGCAATTGTGTACGTCTTCTGCTAAGGACCTCTATCTTCAAAGCTGCATATCTCGGTTGTCTTAAGAGCTATCAAAAAGTTTTTAACTAATAAAATGTTTAAATTGTAAGGATAAATATTATATTAGTTAACAACTTTTAACTAGCTCCAAAGACAATCGAGTTATGCTGCTTTGAACATGCTGTATCTGTTTTTTATTGTCTATATACTGTAAATGTTATTATCTCTTCATTTTTTCCGCAATAAATTCGCTATAAAGTGCAGTTCTGCTCTACTACTATTGTTTTTTATTCTCAAAAATAGCATTTGTCCCCTCCCAATAGGAAGTATTTTTGCCCGGCAACTTGCCTTATAAGTACACACCGTCATTGCATACCATAACCCCTGTATTTAGGGCCCCCATGTTCAGAGCAGTATATCTCGGTTGTCTTAAGAGCTAGAAAAACGTTTTTAACAAATAACAGTTGCGAAATTTAATGATAAACATGTTGTTAGTTAACAACTTTTAGCTAGCTCTAAAGACAATCCAGTTATGCTGCTTTGAACATGCAGTACCCGTTTATACTGTCTCTATACTGTACCACTGTATTTGAGGCACCTATGTTCAGAGCAGCATATCTCGGTTGTCTTAAGAGCTATCATAATGTAGTCAACTGGCAAAATGTTAAAAATGTAAAGGTGAACATTTTCTTAGTTGACAACTTTCAGCTAGCTCTAAAGACAACCGAGATATGCTGCTTTGAACATGCAGTCTCCAATTTTTTACGTAATAAACTCGCTATGAAATTGTTCTAAAAATGCATTTTAACACGATTTTTACAGTAAGCTCTTAAACTGTAGTTATTTCTAATTTCCCCAAATTCCCCTTCCCCTCATTACTAAATATAACAATGTCCTTATTGACAGCTAGTGTCCTCCTCCCTATTGTTCATCCTCCTTTCTTCTCAACACCTCCTAAAGGTAAACAATGAGATTTCTTCAGAAGATCCTTTACACGCAAAGAGTATCACTTGCTCGCGCACACCCGACTCGCGCACCGATCGGCTTTTTGAAATTTGATCTACCCCGTTGTAGATACGGTATATTAGTTGCAAATGTGATGTTGTGTTTTGTGGGATGTGTGACAATAGAGAAATGAAATGAATAGGCTCTCTTTGATCTTATGGGAAAGGAAAATTTGTAGTCTGAGCAATTGTTTGCACAATAAGGAGGACTGATGTAACTACAGTAACCAATAAGCTGGAAGGGTCTTGCGCCTTTAAGGTCACTGGTGCTGTAACGAGCCATTTTCAGCCAAATTTACAGCCAAAAATGAGCCTTTTCCAGCTAAAAAAGGGTCATTTTTCAGCTAAAACTGAATCTTCTGCTGTCAAATTAGGTCATTTTTACCATTAATTACGGCCGTTTTCAGTCAAAAATGGGCAGGTTTCTAGCCAAACACAGGCAGCTTACAGGAAAAAATAGACCATTTATTACCAAAATTACAGCCAATTTCAGTCAAAATAAAGCTTTTCTCAGTCAAAACCAGGTCATACTTACCGAAATTACTGGCATTTTTAGTCAAAAATAGGCCTTTCCTGATCAAAAGTAGGTTTTTTACAGTCAAAATGGAATGTTTTTAGTCGGATTTTCAGTCAAAACTAGGCTTTATTCCAGTTAGAAATACGCTTTTTTCCAGTTGAAAATAGGCTTTTTCAATTGAGAATAGGATTTTCACAGTCTAAACAGACTGTTTTTAGTCGGATTTTCAGCTAAAAGTAGTATTTTTTCCAGACAAAACGCACTTTCCCGACTGGTCGATCACATGTGCCTTCAAGATAACTCCGAAACTTTACAGTGCGCTGTAACTGACCTGCGCCTTTAAAGTAACTCAGGATACTGCATCTCCTGCTTACCCAATTAAGAATTGACTGATTTATGGCCCCTAATTGTGAGTGCTCATCCTTCCGTCCCTCAAGGTGCACTTCCCTCCAATTATCTCCTCAACTTGGCCTAGATTCCTACTTTAATGGTCACTTTCGGAAAATTAGAAAATAAGGAAAAGCAATAAATCTTCCGGACGTCCTCCCCCCCCCCTTTCATGGATCTCTCTTCTCATCCTAGAAATCATTCTCATTCTATTCTTGCTTCCCCTCTAAGGGGAGCCCCCTGGGCAACCTGGTCTTGTCGCCCTACAATTTCTATGATTATTTTTAATTATTTTTCTATATTTTCTAATAATATCACTTTATCGAAATTAATGAGGATTAGGTAAGTATATTTCGAAAAACAGTGAAGTTCAAAGAAACTTGAATTTTCAGAAAAATATTGATAAATCACACAATGGAAAAAAGAAGCGTCACCGTTACCTGCAACTCATCTCCTCAGATTACCGGGACGACTTGGGACTTTGGATACTCATCAATGTCCAAAGAAGAGGTTTGAAGGTAGTTCATACTGAAGCGTTGTAGTCCAACATTTAGAGCCCGTTGGGTCTCATAAAAGATTTTTAGTTAGTAAAGAGTATATAGCTCGAGCAAGGCATAAGTGATTAGTAACTTCTATGACTTTCTTAAAGTCAAGGCTGTCAGACGATCGACCACTGACAGGACTGACAGCAGTTCCTATGGGAAAAATAAGGATTATATGTAGTTTCAGAGACAAAAACGCATAAGGAATGCGAAGAAGTGTTGAAGGATCGAGTTGACACCACGGGATACGACAAGGATGGAGTTGGATTTTGGTAAGATTTTTTTAAAATTTCGCCATGTTCCTGTGAAGTATTTGGGGTAAGATGAAGTCAAAATTAGTCAAGCTTGATTGTAGTGGTGTCCTTTTTATCTTGATGGCCTTCACGACTTGTCGATTTTCGTTTTGACCGGTAATAGTGACCCTCATGTTCAGAGCAGTATAGTTCAGTTGTCTTTAGAGCTATCAAAAAGTGATAAACTAATTTAATGTTAATCATCAAATTTCAAACAATTCATCAGTTGAAAACTTTTTGATAGCTTTTAAGACAACCGATATATACTGCTCTGAAAATAAGAACCTTAATTACAGGACTGACACAAGCGGTTCGTACAGTACTGTAGGCTCGAAGCCTTATATCTCAGTTGTCTTTAGAGCTATCAAAAAGTTTTCAACTAATAAAATGCTCAAAACGTGAGGATAAACTTGTTGTTAGTTGACTATTTCTTGATATCTTTGAAGATAACTGAGATATGCTGCTCTGAGCATATAGTACTGTATGACCCGCTACTTTCAATCCTGTAGTAAAGGCCTCTATGTTCCGAGCAGCATATCTCAGTTGTCTTAAAGCTATCGAATAGTTTTTAATTAACAAAATGTTCAAATTGTATTGATAAACATTTTCTTAGTTGACCACTTTTTGATATCTCTGAAGATAACCATGATATGCTGCTCTGAACATAGGAGCCTTCGGCGGCATGCTGAATCAGAACGGTCTCGAATCAAAACTGCCCTCCATCTCAAAAGTGGGCGGAGCTAGAAAAAAGTTGTCAATTGCAAACTTGTTTCAAACTCAATTCTGAAAAAGTTTATCATTGGAAATTTTTTCCTAGCTCCGCCCACTTTTGAGATGTGGGACAGTTCTAATTCATCTTACCGCCGGGCCTTTATCACATCTGTTCTATCCTCGGGCAAACGAACTGAGCCTGCCAGAGCGCCGGGGGCGCGTCCCAAAACTGTCGTCAAATCTAGTGCAAAGTACGCAAACACCAAATAAATTTCAGATCAACACCATCTTAACCAGGACCCTCCCGACCTGACTCGATGCTGGAAGACCAGAAACTAGAAATTTGGAAAAAAAATAATACGAGATTTTTATGATAAATAAATTTTATTTAATACTCTTTTTTTTCTCTCCAAATCACGTTCACAATCCCAATAAATTAAAATTACTCATAAGGTTTAAACAAGATCTTCTTATTCTTCACATCCTCCTGCTCTCCGGGGGAGGGACTCTGACTGAAATTGCTCATCGCATCATCGGTCTCCGATCTCTCTGCTCTCATTGACTCATCGTTAGCATTGGTCTTCCGCCATTTCGCCCGGCGGTTCGAGAACCAGACCTGGATACGGGCCTCTGGGAGACCGGTTCGTTTGACCAACTCAGCTCGTTCATTGGGAGAGGGGTAGGGTTCACGAAGGAAGACTTCTTCAAGGGATTGGAGTTGGTCTGGAAAATATTTGTTGTCAAATAGGAAGAAAAGTTTAAAAAAAAGAGGTTCTAGGGTCATTTTGAGCTGCTTTTTTTTATTCGGCACAGAATGCTCCAAAAACCGGGTCAAACCCTCAATTTTGAAGAAAGTTACATTTGGTGGCCTAACTTTCCCTGGCTGTGGCCTAGGTTTCCCAAGGTGGCCTAGAATTTTATACCCCTAGAAAGCTCTTGTCTTGGCGATCAGAATGGTCCAAAAACCAGCTCAAAATCTCAATTTTGAAGCAAGTTACGAGCTTTTGAAGTTGGAGGTGAGAGAGTGAGAGACGGCAGAGAAAACGACTGTCTGCTTCTCTGCGTCTCTCACTCTCTCCCTAAAGGCACATCTCACTTCATAATATAGCTTTTCGGTTGGTTTTTAGATAATTTTACCCGTTGAGATATTGGCTTCAAGAAAAACTTAGTTTTGGATTTCTAGGCCACGGCCACAAAAAGTTAGGCCACCAAAATTCAAAACGTCATAACTCCCTTAGAAATTGTGCTTTTAACCTGGTTTTTAGACCATATCAACCGTTGAAACTTGGGCATCAAGAAAATATGAGTTTTGAAATCCTAGGCCACGGCCACGGAAAGTTAGGCCATCAAAATTCAAAACGTCTAACTACCGTCAAAATTGTGCTTTTGAACTGGTTTTTAGACCATTTTGTAGCGAATTTTTCAGGGGTTCGGGAGGGGCTAAGAAGAAATGGTGGCCTAGAATTCCAATTTTCGGATTTCTAGACCATCACTTCCCCCCAGCTTTCCAGGGCTGGTACTTTGTAGATGGCCTGGAAATCCAAAATTTGGGCTTCTAGGCCGTCAGAGGGCCTAACTACCCACTATGAAAATTCTAGGCTACCTAGCAGCTAGTTTCGCTTTATATCCAGTCATAAAAAATCCATCCAAAATTCGATGACCTAGAAATCCAAAGTTTGAGGTTTCTAGGCCACCAGCCAACTCAGCTCCCCTCTGACTCACTGTAAACCTATGGCCTAGAATCCAAAATTTGAAGATTCTAGGCCACTTAGCCTTCTGACTCACTGATGGCCTAGAAACCCAACCCCCGAATTCCTAGGCCATCTCCTCCCTCCCCCTTCTCTTAACTAACCATTACTAAAAGTACTCCTCGACAGCCTCCTCGAGTTGGCACCCAGTGTTGAATCATCCTCCGACAGACTTGGATTCGATTCGATCGATACCTGACCAGACGATCCGGGAGCTCCGGCTCCCGGGGGTGCCACCTGTGGAGCCAAGGCTCCCGAATTCAGAAGAAATGACAATTGAGCAGGATTCGGGAGCAGTCCAGGCCAAACAAAGGGCAAAGGAAATGGAAAAGCCGGCGGGAGACGGACCTGTTGGGGACGGATTTGAGGACGGGCGAGGTGCTGGGCAGACAGGATCATTTGGAGCTCCTCGGCTGCTCTTTCAGCCGCGCGGGTTCGAAGGATACGGTTGATGGACGAGACCGAGGGAGGTGTGGTGCAGATTTCTGGAAATTTCCTTTTTTGTTGGGTACGGTCGGCTAGCAAGCTTTTGAAATTACTGCAAAACGGTCCAAAAATCTCAATTTTGAAGGGGAGGCTTAACTTTTCGTGGCCGTGGCCTAGAATTCCAAAAGTTGCTTTCTCTTGAAGCCAATATCCCAACGAATTGAATGGTCCAAAAACCATCTAAAACGGTCGATTTTGAAGCGAGTTATGCGCTTTTGAAGTTAGGGGCGAGAGAGTGAGAGACGGCAGGGAAACAGACTGTCTGCTTCTCTGCCGTCTCTCACCTCCAACTTCAAAGGCGCGTAACTCCCTTCAAAATTGTGCTAGAAAGCTGATTCTTGGCTCATTTTGTTCGTCTAGACAAGGGCTTTACGATCATATAAGTTTCTAGGCCACCTGTAAAAAACCTAGGCCACGGCCACGAAAAGCTAGGCCACCAAAATCCAAATAGGCATAGCTCCCTTCAAAATAAAGCTTTTCACCTAATTTTTTGACCATTTAAACTGTTGGAACAAGGGTTTCCAGAAAACACTGATTCTGGATTCCTAGGCCACGGCCACGAAAAGTTAGGCCACCAAAATTCGAAACCTTCAAAATTGAGCTTTTGACCTGGTTTTTGGACCATTTTGTAGCGAATTTTAAGGGTTTTTTAAGCTTTCGAGATTTTTTTCGGCTAAATTTAAAGGCGCATACTCACCTTCATTAATCAGTTTCTCCCGAATTTCCCACGCAAAAATCGTAGGGTTGTCCCGTTTGTACTGCTCAATTTTGGCGACAACTTGTGGCGTGGCGACCTGGAAAATTCAGAATTTTGGTGTGTCAAAACTTCAGTAATCCATTAATTTGGAAAAAATGAGATTTCAAAAAACTTCATGCGCCTTTAAGTTTTTTTTTCTTTATGCGCCTTTAAGTTTCTAGTTTTAGTCCAAATTACCTTAGGCTTGGTCCCAGCTCCGCCCCCAGCTTGGTTGCTGCTCCCGGGAGGCTTTCCGGACTCGTGTTGGGAAGTCCGTCGGGTCATCTTGCCCATGGTGTTGTGGGCGCCTGGAAATTCGAATTTTGATGAGATTTGGGTCCGATTTTAGGCCTATGTACCTCTAAAATTGGTCCCAAAACCTTGGAAATCACTAGAAGGGCCTAGGGCACTCCGGTTGCCGGGCATTTTGCCGGGCAAAGTGCACCATAATGCCAGGCACAAAGGCACCATGTTGCCCGGCAAGTGGCACAATATTGCCGGGCACAATGCACCCACCTTGCCGGGCACAATGTCCCCGTGTTGCCGGGCATCTTGCCGGGCACAATGCACCATATTGCCGGGCACCTGACACTTCATTGCCGGCCAAAATACAGGCACCATCTTGCCAGGCAGGGGGCACCATATTGCCCGGCAACTTGCCGGCCAAAACGCACTCCCTTGCCGGACATCTTGCCGGCCAAAAAAAAAACTCACCCCAAAAATGCAAAAGTTGCTCCTGTGACAGTGGTTGTTGAGAAGCCATCGCAATCTTTCAATCTGACTTGGTCAATTGAGCTTCATCCCCAAGCTCATCCCTGTATCCCTGAAGCTCCGCCCCCTTTCTCTACAGTAATCCAATCCCTCCTGTTGAAAGAAAAAGCGGCGGCACCCCTTTCTTGACCGTATACAATAGTACCGTTCTTCTAAGCTTGGGGGCCTCCCCGCCTTTTGAAGGGGGCGGGGCCAGAGGGGGGGGGGGGACCAAGGGACGGGGGGAGTTGTGTAATGAAGTGTTGTTCGGACAATGTGGTAGAGATTAGGTAATGAGAGGGGAGGGGGATCAAGTACTTGATAGGTCGTTTGATGTTTTTTAGAGGGGCATTAGCAAGGATAAATGTTATTTTAAATGTTGATGGGGGGGTTTAGGAGGGTTTAGAAAAGTACAGTAACCCAGGATGAAATTCCAAATGAGCTTAGCTGTGGTTAGGCAGATTCAAGTGGGTAACTACAGTAACCCTAAATATTTTTCTTCAAAAATAATCGCCGGATTGAAAAAATTACAGTAATCCTGGTCAGAAAATTCAAATTAGGACTCTTGGATCGTGTTTAGACAGTATAAAATACAGTAACCCTGGCATCTTGAATTTCTGAGAATTTTTTGACTCAAATGAGAAGCCCCTGTTGATTTCTTTATGAGAATTAAAAAATTATAGTTGTCCGGGAATCTGAATTCTGAGCATCCCAAATTTGACGTCAACATCTTGATGCCTAAATTTTAGGATTTGAGAATTTGAAATTGAGTTTTTTTCTCTTTTGTTTTGTGATCTAACAGTCTAATTTCTTCAGAATTTTTTTTCAGAAGGACTACTGTAGTTTTTATCGGCATAAATTTTTATTGAACCATTTTTTGGAATTTTCGTTATCAAAAAATGTTGTTTTTTTCGATGGTTTTATGATGATTTTCTACCCTTAAAATCTGGAATATTGAACTAAAAATGAGCTATTTTCATGTGAAACCCAACTGTTACCTGTTCCTTCTGTTGGAACTGCTGTAAAGCTGTACACTCCGAAATCTGGGTTACTGCATGTTCAGAGTAGTATATCTCAGTTGTCTTTGGAGCTATCAAAAAACGGTCAACTGAAGAAATGTTCATCGCTTAATGGTTAATATTTTGTTAAGAAAAATCTTTTTGATAACTCTAAAACTAACAGAGATATGCTGCTCTGAACATAGGGCCTCTATTACAGGGCTTACGGTAGAGGGAAGCCAAGTATTGTATGTTCTGAGCACTATATCTCGGCCAGTTTCAAAGCTATCAGTATGTTGTTTACTAGAAAAATGTTCACCGCTTGATTTCCAATATTTTGTTAGTTGAAAACTTTTTGATAGCTCTAAAGACAACCGAGATATACAGCTTCGAACATACAGTACTGCCGTACTGTAACAGAGGCCTGTCCAGTACTATATGTTTATAGCAGCATATCTCAGTTGTCTTCAGAGCTATCAAATAGTTTTTAACTAATAAAATATCCAAAATGTAAAGGTGAACATTTTTTCAGTTAATCACTTTTTGATATTTCCAAAGATATGCTGCTTAGAAGAACATAAAGGAATTTGTTGTAGGACTTACGGTTATTAGCTACAGTAATCCGAGTTTCGAAAAAATTTGAATCATCGAAAAACCGAAGATGCTGACTTAATAATACTAACCGAAAAAATTCCAATTTCCTCCTTCATTTCCCATTTCAAATTTCCCTAAAATGCCTTCTTTGTCCCCCATATTGCTCTCCTCCCACCTCCAGCTGCCTTCACACATACACTTGTATGATTGTTATGTAAATCCAAAAGCCTACCATATCCTCCTTGTCGGTATTTTTGTCTCCTCCCCGCCGACACATAAGAGCCCCCCTCCGGATGTGCACAAAGGTGATTAGCACACGAACATGAATGTCAAGTGGGACCGTCCCGGGGCAGACCCAAAGATAGGATTGAAATTCGATATGGTTTATATAAAAGTGTCGGTGAAGGCCCCCTGTCAGATCAGCCACTTGACTCAGGGATACGGCTACTTCAAACTTGTGAAAGACACGGAGAGGACAAGCGGGGTGTTTGTTCATTAGGAGGTTGCGCAATGTTGATGAAGTGGATGTGTACATTGGAAGGGGTAGACAGAAGGTGAGCAGAATTGAGTTTGGCTGGAATTGAAGATTTTGAGATTTTTTAAAAGATTTTCAGGTTTTCAGAGTTCAGGTAGGATGAATACTGCCCAGACACTGGGTTTGTCCATCTTTCGTGCTGTGAATCCTGCAATAGAGGACACCTGTATGTTTAGAGCAGTATATCTCGGTTGTCTTCAGAGCTATCAAAAGTGATCAACTAACAAAATGTGTAAAATGCATAAATACATAACTCTTTAGTTAAAAACTTTTTGATATCTTTCAAGACAACCGAGATATGGTGCTCTGAACATACAGTACTTGGTGTGCCTTTGCCGTAACCCTTTAATAGAAGCGCCTTATGTTTAGAGCAGCATATCTCAATTGTCTGCAGAGCTATCAAAAAGTGTTTAACTAATAGAATGTTTAAAATGTAATGATAAACATTTATTTAGTTGACCACATTTTGATAACTTCAAAACTAGCCGAGATATTCTGCTCTGAACATACAGTGACCCGGGGTTACAGGTTTACAGTAGTGCAGTATGTTCAGAGCAATATATCTCGGTTGTCTTTAGAGCTATCAAAAAGTGTTTAACTAATAGAATGTTTAAAATATAATTTTAAACATTTCTCCAGGTAACTACTTTTCAAAATTTTGAGAACCAATCTAGATAGCCTGTTCTCAACCTACAGTACTGGCTGGGTCTCTATTACTGAATTTTTTGTCGATTACTGCATGTTCAGAGCAGCATATCTTAATTTACTTTATAGCTATCAAAAAGTGTTTAACTAATAGAATGTTCAAAATGTAATGATTAACATTTGTTTAGTTGACTACATTTTGATAGCTTCAAAACTAGCCGAGACATTCTGCTCTTAACATGCAGTACTTTGGTGTGCCCCTGTAATAGAAGCGCATTATGCTTAGAGCAGTATAGCTCGGTTGTCTTTAGAGTTATCAAAAAGTTTTCAACTGATAAAATGTTTTAAATGTCATGACAAACATTTCTTCAATCGGCCATTTTTCCAAATTCTTGAAAACAGATGAGATACACCACTCTGAATAAACAGTCAGCCGCGATTACAGGTTGACGGTAGTACTGTATGTTTAGAGCAGCATATCTCAATTGTCTTTAGAGCTATCAAAAAGTATTAAACTAATGAAATGTTTGAAATGCAGGAATGAATAACTCTCTAGTTGAACACTTTTTGATATCTTTCAAGACAACCGAGATATCCTGCTCTTAACATACAGTACTGGCTGGGTCTCTATTACAGAATTTCTTGTCGAGTACTGCATGTTCAAAGCAGTATATCTCAGTTGTCTTTATAGCTATCAAAAAGTTTTCAACTACTTAAATCATTAAAATGTGATGATAAACATTTGTTTAGTTGACCACTTTTCAAAATTCTCAAAGACAACTGAGATAAGCTGCTCGGAACATACAGTACTTGCTGTTTCTCTGTTATACGCTTTACGGAAACGCGCCTAGGAGATTATTGCTTGATTTCGATTCTGAAAACTGGTTTTTTGAGCGGATATTGCATTAATCTTCTGAGTCAATGAAAGCCCAGAATTTGTGATGCGAAAAATCTTTTGAAAAACTGACTATTTGATGCAATTTTGGGATGATTTTTCGGGCAGTTTTGCAACCCAGACATATATTTTTGATCGTTTTTTTTTTCACTTTTTTAGCTGTAATTGCACAAAATATTTCATCATTTCACTATTCAAAACAGAAAAAAAACTTTACAAAACAATTTCAAAAAATCTCAAAAAATTATTCCCGTGACCCCACCCCCAAGCTCCGCCCTTCTCAAAAAATTGTTTCAATTTTTTCCTCCACGTGTTGCCCCTTCCTTATCTCTCTTTTCAATCTTTCTCAACGTCAATGCAACCCTTCCGATCGATAATCAAATTCATTTTGTAACCAACTCACCCTCGTCTTCAACCAACTAACCAAATCAACTAACCAACCAACAACTAACCAAATGGCCAACATTCCAAGCTTCATCGATCGTCTTTTATCCGGTAACTTTCTTATTCTGAGCAATACCTCCTCTAATCCCGAAGTTTTTGCAGTAAACGACACGTCGAACCCGTCACTGACGCATTGTATCAAGGAGGCCGAGATCGACGATGTCATTCAGATGTGCACACAGATTATTCTCGAGCAGGCGACGATGATCGAGGTGCAGGCGCCGATTGCGGTAGGTTTTTTGATCTACTCGTTGGCGGCAAGTGGACAGCAGAGCGCGTTTGGTTCCCCCAGCAGTTAGTTGGCGGCAAAAATTTGATCTATCCCAGAAAATCGAGGAGTTCAATAGAGCGCACTTTCCAAAGGGGGGCTAGTAAGCATTCAGGTAGATTCATTGGCTCGACAGGGTATCTCGGTAGAGCACGTTTGCTAACGGAGCCGAGTTCGTTCAATGGAGCGCATTTGCTTAGCCTAGTCTACCGACAATATTTGATCTACCAAAAAATCCAATAGAGCGCATTATCTGTGATGTTTTGAACAATCTGGGATGTCTAATCTTGGCGCCAAAACAATTTCATCAGAGCGCATTTGCTTAGCATGACTTCAACCTACTGAGGGCGCCGAAATTTGACCTACCAACAAGTCCGATAGAGCGCAGTTTCTCGCAGCGCGAGATGCCTGGATTTTCGGGCGATAGAGCGCGCTTGCCAACAGCTTGAAAACGACTAACAGAGCGCGTTTTGCGCGCTTATTTGGAGCGGTACAAATCGCTTCATTTTGGCGCCAAAGAAGTGCGGTAGAGCGCATTTCCTCAGCGTAGCTTTACCCTACCGTTGGCGACAAAATTTGATCTACCACGAAATCCAATAGGGCGCGCTTTCCAAGGAACTTTCGGATATGCAAAATACCTGATTTTGGCGTCGAAGAAGTGCGACAGAGCGCATTTAATCAGCGTGACTTTTCCCACCGTTGGCACCAGAATTTGATCTACTAAGTGTCCAATAGAGCGCGTTTTCCATGGAACGTACAAAATGCGTGATTTTGGCGCCAAAACAATTGAATTAGAGCTTCTACTGTGCGCCAAAATTTGATCTACTGATAATCTCAATAGAGCGCATTTTCCGCGCCATCTCCAGCTGTTTTTGTGCTTTTTGGTGCCAAAATTAGTACGATTAGAGCGCACTTTCCCCTTTTCTCCCCAAATTCCAATAGAGCGAATTTACATCATTCCAGGTCTGCGGCGACATCCACGGCCAATTCGTGGATCTTCTACGAATCTTCAACCGCTGCTCGTTTCCACCCGATCAGAACTATCTGTTCCTGGGTGACTATGTGGATCGTGGACGTCAACAACTCGAAGTGATCTGTCTTCTGATGGCCTACAAAATTCGCTACCGGAACAGCTTCTTCATTCTCCGCGGCAATCACGAATGCGCGTCGATCAATCGGACCTATGGATTCTATGACGAGTGCAAGAGACGCTACTCGTTGGCCTTGTACAATGCTTTTCAGGTATGTTCGTTTGAGTGGAGGGCGCCAAGATTTGATCTACCTGAGAAGTTCGATGGAGCGCATTTGCTTAGCATAGGTATGCGCCTTTGATATTGGAGGGTCATCGAGCAACGTGAAATCAGCATTAGAGCGCAGCGCGGCAAGATTTGATCTACCAAAAAGTTCAGTGGAGCGCCGTTCCAATCAATTCGGGGATCTGATTTTTTGCGCACAAAACAATTGCATTAGAGCGCTTTTGCTCAGCGGTGGCGCCAGAATTTGATCTACCAAAAAATCTAGTGGAGCGCGTTTTCTTAGCGTGACTTCAGCTTATCGATGGCGCTAAGATTTGATCTACCTGAAAAGTCCGATGGAGCGCGTTTCCCGTGTCATTCCAGAGCGCATTTGCTCAACGTGACTTTAGCCTACTATTGGCGCCAAGATTTGATCTACCTGAAAGTCCAATGGAGCGCATTTTCTCAACGCGACTTTAGTCTATCGATGGCGCCAAAATTTGATCTACCTGAAAATTCCAATAGAGCGCATTTCCTCAGCGTGGTTTTATTATGCCAGTCGGTACAAAAGCAAGTGCTGGCTGAAGATCCGATTTTTGACGGACGCGGTGTCTCGGCACGAAAACTACAGTATACATTTAATTGCTACCGTACGTACTGTAGCTTTTAAATTTATACGGTAGTTTTCGTGCCG
>GL379803.1:142812-175758 GCA_000143925.2 Caenorhabditis brenneri | reverse complement strand
TCGAACAAAACTAGGTTTTGCCTGTTCAAAAATTCAGTAAATCTGAACGTAAACATCTTGTTTTTGCTGTCAAAGATTTCTTTTATCTCCGTGTCTTATTACCGCATGTCCTATAAAGGAGGCAACACCATCTCCTGCCTTTTCAGAGTAGCATAGCATCAAAAAACTTTAAAAAAATGATAAAATAGAACAATGCTCACTAGCACATTTCGAAAATTTTATCAGTTGGAAACTTCTTGATAACTCTGAAGACAACTGATACATCGTGCTTGGAACGTATAATCCCCTAAAGGACCTCTTTTACAGAGCATTGAACAAATAGAAAACAATTTCCAAACTACTTGGTCTCAGATTTTTTGCTATTTCAAGAATGCATTAAACCTGAACCTAAACATTTTAGCTGTTCACTACTCGAAAAAAATCCTCAAAAAACTATTAAAAAACCGAATATCCTCTAACTTTGAAGGCGCATAACTCGCTTCAAAATAGAAACTTTGAGATGGTTTTTGGACCATTTTGTAGCAAATTTTAAGGGCTTCAAGGCGATGATAAAATTTTTGGCAACAATTCCAACTTAAAAAAAATCCCTAACTCCTCGAAAATTCCACAATTAGCATCCATGAAAGGTGAGGGAGTGAGAGACGCCAGAGAAAACGACTGTCTGTTTCTCTGCTGTTTCTCACCTCTGCCACAGGACTTTCCGTAGCCCCTATTATAGATAACCAATTATGATCTTCCCAACACCTGAAGTTTGATCAACCAATCAAGTTGAACACAGGTTCACCACAGATCACTTCTAATCATGACGGGTTCATGTGATATCAGAAAAAAAAAGATCATCAAACGGTTTGTACTTTTCTTATGCAGTTCAGATTGATAGGGAAACGGGTTTTGGAAAGATCAACCTCTCAGATGTTCTAAGACAATGCCCATTCAAAGTTGGAGGTGAGAGAGTGAGAGACGGCAGAGAAAATGACTGTCTGAGTCTCTGCCGTCTCTTACTTTCTTCTTAGAACTCGCTTCGAAACAGAGCTTTTGACCTGGTTTTTGGACCATTTTAACAAATTTTGGAATCCTAGGCCACGCCCACAAAAACCTAGGCCACCAAACCGATTTCCAGAAATACGGCCCCATCTACGGCTTCACCGAGGGTCCCCTAAAGACCATAGTCATCTCAGACCCCACCCTTATCAATGAAATCTTCAACAAACGATTCGAAGATTTCTACGGGAGGAAGCTCCGCCCAATCAGTGGTGACCCAGAGAAGGACCGAAGGATCACATTGTTCGCTGCTCAGGGGAAGCGTTGGAAAAGGCTTAGGACCCTTGCCAGCCCCTCGTTCTCGAATAACAGTCTGAGAAAGTTGGAGGGAACGATTCAGGAATGTGCTGCAGAGCTGCTATGGGAAATTGAGAAAAAAGTGAGGGATGGGGAGGAGATGGATATTGCCATGTGAGTTTGGATATCCGGATGGATGGAGAGACAGATAAACAGACAGACAGATTAAAATAAGCCAAAAACCAAGTTCTTAGCATTGTTAAGAGCGAAGTTATGAAGCTTCAAAGCTTCGGGGCCTAACTTTACCGGCCATGGCCTAGATTTTCTATAGCTGGCCTAGAATTTTAGATGATCATAAAGCTTCTGTTAATACGGTCCGAATAAGCTAAAAATCAGCTTTCTAGCATCATTTTGAAGAAAGTTATGAGGTTCGAAAGTTTTGGGGATTGACTTTTCCTGACCGTGGCCTAGGTTTTTCACAGTGACCTAGAATTTTTTATGACCGAAAAGCTTCTATCAAAACGGTCAAAATAAGCCATAAACCAAGTTTCTAGCTCATTTTTCAAGCGAGTTTTGACGTTTCAAAATTTCGAGGCATAACTTTTCTGGCCGTGGCCTAGGTTTTTCACAGGTGGCCTAGATTTTTCACAAATGGTCTGGAATTTTATACGATCATAAAACTCCTCTTAAAACAATAAAAATAATCCAAAAAGCAGTTTGCCAGACCAACTTTGAACAAAGTTATAAGTCTCCAATGTTTCATGGCCTAACTTTTCTCAGCCGTGGCCTGGGTTTCCATTAGCTGGCCTAGAATTTTATATGAACAGGAAGCCTCGTCAAGACGGTTTAAAATGAGCCAAGAAACAAGTTTCTAACACAATTTTGAAGCAAGTTATGCGCCTTTGAGTTTGGAGGTGAGAGACGGCAGAGAAGCAGACAGTCAAGTTTCTCTGCGTTTCTCACTCTCTACCTTAGGGACATAACTCCCTTCAAAAAAGAGCTTTTGACTTGCTTTTTGGGCCATTTCAACTGTCTAAATATGGGCTTCAAGAAGAAATCAATTTTGAGATTCTAGGCCACGGCCACGAAAAGTTAGGCCACCAAACTTCAAAGACGCATAACCCGCTTCAAAAATAAGCTAGAAATCTGGTTTTTGGCTCATTTTGATCGCCATGATAAGGGCTTTCTAGGGGTAAAAATTTCGCGGTCATGTGAAAAAAACCTAGGACACGGCCAGGAAAAACTTTTAATATAGCAATTTTCAGGTTCTACGAGCAGTACTCCCTGGGTGTCATCTGTCGAATCGTGTTGGGACAGGCTGAATCTAGAATGTTCCAAAATCCACTGCTAGCAAAAGTGAAGCCGATCTTCGATGGATCCTGGCACATTTTCCTTATCACCGGGATATTCCCTCCATTTACACAGGTCTTCCGGAAACTTTCCAAGTACCTACCGGCTAAATTGGTGCCTAGCTTCAAAATCTTTAACCTAATTGAGATTGCTGTAAAGGCTAGGATCCAGCAGAGAGAAACGGATGCTCAGAACGGAATTGAGCCAGGGGAGCCCCAGGATTTTATCGATTTATTTTTGGATGCCAAGTCTGATGACGTCGATTACCACGAGACCAACTCGGACTTCTCCAAACAGAACCTGAAAGTGAACCGACAACTCACTTTCGATGAGGTCATCAGTCAATGTTTTGTGTTCGTTGTTGCCGGTTTTGACACCACTGCCCTCTCCCTGTCATATTCCACGTATCTCCTGGCAACTCACCCTGAAATTCAGAAGAAACTTCAAGAAGAGGTGGATAGAGAGTGCCCGGATCCGGAGATTAGTTTTGATCAGCTATCGAAATTGAAGTATATGGAGTGTGTGATGAAGGAGACCTTGAGGTTGTACCCGTTGGGAGTGGTGTGAGTTGATATCAGGGGGAGGGGTACTGTGGAAAAAAACTGAAATTAAGAAAACTGAAATCTGAAATTCATCTAGTTTTATATCACAGAAAAGGCGCTGAAATTCGCTCTAAATTGGTCAAAAATTCAGCTCAAAAGCTCAATTCTGAGAGGAGTTATGAGCCTTTGAAGTCGGAGACGAGAGAGTGAAAGACGCAGAGAAAGAGACAATCGTTTTCTCTGGCGTCTCTCACTCTCTCACTTCCATCTTTGAAGGCTCATAACTCTATTCAAAATGAAGCTATTGGTCTGGTTTTTGGGTCATTTTGTAGCAAATTTCAGGACTTTCTTATGATATTAATTTAGAAAAGATTCGACATTATTAGTTTGCGAGCCAATTTTCTGAAATTTTTCGAATTTTAGATCACAGAAAAAGCGCTAAAATTTGCTACAAAATGGTCAAAAAACCATCTGGAAAGCTCAATTTTGAAGCGAGTTATGCACTTTTGAAGTTGGAGGTGAGAGAGCGCGAGGCGGCAGAGAAAGAGACAGTCGTTTTCTCTGCCGTCTCTCACTCTCTCGCCGCCGACTTTAAAGGCGCATAACTCCCTTCAAAAGGGAGTTTCTTACCTGGTTTCTGGACCATTTCGTAGCAAATTTCACGGGCTTTCTGATGATATCGTTTTGCGAAAATACTTGAAATCGAATCATTTTTAGTTTACAATCCAATTTTCTGAAATTCGGTTGTACTATATCACAAAAAAAGGCCCTATAAATTCGCTCCAAATTGATCTAAAAACCAGGTCAAAAGCTCCATTCTGAGAAAAACTAGCAACTATTCGACAATGGTGGACGAACTTTTTGTGGGCGTGGCCTAGGATTTCAATTTCGCTCGCAGTCGAAGCCGATGTTCCAGCGATGGCAACGGTTCTAAAATCAGGGCTCTAGCTCGATCTCAAGGGAGGTAAGCCTCTAGGAAGAGAGTGAGAGACGGCAGAGAAGCTCGTCTGTCTGCTTCTCTGCAGTCTCTCACTCTCTCACTCCCAACTTCAGAGGCGCATAACTCGCTTGAAAATCGAGCTTTTGACCTGGTTTTTGGACGGTTTTGTAGCAAATTTTGCGGACTTTCTGATCTTCAAAAAACCTTGAATCCCAAAATTTTCCAGTGCCAACACCCGAAAATGTATGCGAGAGACGACCATCAACGGAGTGACATTTGAGGAGGGAATGAATATTCAAGTGGATACCTGGACACTACACCATAATCCAAATATTTGGGGAGATGATGTGGACGAATTCAAGCCGGAGAGGTACTACTCTAATAGGTTCTATTCTAGATTAATATTTCAAATTCCAGATGGGAATCCTCCTCCCTGGATCATTTGGAGCACAATGGCTCCTACATCCCATTCGGCTCGGGACCCCGTCAATGCATCGGAATGCGGTTGGCTCAGATGGAGCAGAAGATTTTGTTGGCTCAAATACTCAAAGAATACACCTTCCTGACAACGAGGAACACTCAAATTCCATTGAGGTTGAAGGGAAAATTCACAGTGTCGCCGGAAAGTGTGGTGGTGAAGATGGAGAGAAGGAATGTCTAATTTTTGTGATTTTTTTTGTGTTTTTTATTATTTTGAAACCGATTTTGGGAATTGTTTCGTAACAAAACGAAGTTCTATAATTTTTAGCTTGATTAATTGCTATCCTAGGTTTAACCGGGCTTTTTGTTATGTCTTCTTCCGGGCCTATCCAGGTTTTTCCGGGGTCTTATGGGCATTTCCGTGCTGCTGGGGTTTTTTCGCGGCATTTTATGGGATCGGTGGTGCTGACCCGGACGCTACAGGCTCTTACAGGTTGCTCTTAGCTGTTATAGGCTTCTCCCTACACTCCAGAGCTTCTTGGCGCTGCTCCAGGCCCTCAGGGTTACTAAGCACCTGCATTTGCCCAAAACTTCAAGATTTTCCTTGCTCTTTTGGAGTCTTTGAACCCATTTTGTGCAATTACACTGATTTCTGAAACCTCCCATCGTTTCTCGAGTTCTAGGTGGCTGGAACCTCATCGACCTAGCCGGACCGGAAAAGAACGACTGTGTCCAGTATTTCCCCTTAGTAAACGTATTTTCCACTTCAATGAATTTCATGTCACCTATCCCTCATTTTTCTTCTACCCTTACCCTCCACTTCAACCCCCGGATCCCCAGTCACCCCGAAAATGACCCCACTACCCCAATTCTACCGCACCCACCTCACCAAAGAGCAACTTCTACACCTTATCACCACTATCTCTAACCAACTCAAGAAGTTACACCGAGGGGATAACGCTCCAAGGACCCGAATGGTCAGTAGCCTAGCCGCAGGGGTAAAGAAGGACCTTATCTTTGAAATTTACACGAACCTGGTGAAGCTCTACAAAACCGCGGATAGGATGGTGTCCATAGAGGGATCGCAGACCAATTTGAAGTGCCTTTTGGGTAGGTTTCAGGACCCTAACCCCAGGAAATCCGAAATTCCAGTGTCCGCCAAGCTCCTATCCTCGTTCTTCGACACCACGCTCACTAAACTTCCATTGGAGGCCTTCGATGACTTTTACATCTCCCACAACCTCACTGACAATGACGTGGCAGTGTCTGCCACCTGGCGAATGCTGAGCAACGTGGCAATCGGGCATCATGAGCACCACCTTGAGGTCAAGAGGGCGTGTCAAGAGCAGAAGGCATTCAGGGAGTCGTTTCTAAAGACCCAGACGGATTTCGATATCGATTTTGAGGATCATGAAGCGGATCAGGAGACTCAGTTGCTCTCGATTGAGGATGCAGTGTTGATTATACAGAAGTTGGAGAGGAGTAAGTCCCTTGATCTCCTGGATCCGATCCTGTCATGACCCTGACCGAATTTTCCAGAATACCAAGCGATTTCCCGTCGAAACTATGTCCGATTCGTGCGAGAGCGAGCCGCGGAGCTTCACGGACAGAAGGTGGAAATTGATGCAACACAGGCGGCCATTCGGATCCAAGCGGTACCACCTAACCTTTAACCCAGCCGATTTATAGATTTTTCAGCGCACCCGTGGCTACTTCGCCCGGAAATGGGTCCGTGAGATGCGCGAGAAAGAGTTGAACATACTGAATATGACCCCGGAGAGTTACATCCGGAAGCGGTGCTCCGAGAGGGAGAGGAAGCAAAAGGAGGCGGTTGTTGGAGGGGTTAATGGAGTGGAAAGGATAGAGCAGGTCGAGGATTTTGTGAGTTTTTTCTTTGTTCTAGAGAGGAGAGTGAGAGACAGCAGAGAAGCAGACTGTCTGATTCTCTGGCGTCTCTCACTCTCTCTCCCTTGGAGCATAACTCGCTTCAAAATTGAGCTTTTGATCTGGTTTTTGGACCATTTTGAAGCAATTTTTATGCGCTCCAAACTGAAGTTTTTTCTGTAGGATGGAAAAAACTAGGCAAATTCAAGAGCTATCAAAAAAACATTTTTTTTTCTAAAATCCGAAAAATTCTGGTTCCGATCTCATCTGAAAGCTTACGAAATTTGCTACAAAACGGTCCAAAAAACATCTAGAAATCTTGGTCTTAAAGCGAGTTATGCACCTTTGAAGTTAGAAGGTAGAAAGTTAGAGACGCCAGGGAAGCAGACAGTCTCTTTCTCTGCTGTCTCTCGTTCACTCACTCCCAACTTCAAAAAGGCGTAACTCTCTTCAAAATTGAGCATTTGAGCTGGTTTTTGGAACATTTTCTAGCAAATTTTATGCGCTCCAAACTGAAGTTAACAGTCTGAAGGATGAGAAAAAACTGGCCAATTTCGAAGGCTATCAAAAAAAACTTCTTTCTAGATTCCGAAAAATTCTTTTTTTTCCAAAATCCGAAATTTTCTCATCTGAAAGCTTACGAAATTTGCTACAATATGGTCAAAAAATCATATCTATAACTCGTTTTTGAAGCGAGTTATGCCCCTATGAAGAAAGTGAGAGGCAGCAGAGAAGCAGACAGTCATTTTCTCTACCCTCTCTCACTCTCTCATCTCCAACTTTAAAAGCGCTTAACTTCCTTCACAATTGAGCTTTCGAGCTGGTTTATGGCTCATTTTGCAGCAAATTTCATGGGCTTCAAGCTGAAATCAACACTATAAGAGAATGGCAAAAAATGTGGGCAATTCCAGGAGCTATCTAAGACCTACCCAGCAAAAAATCTTTTGAAAATATTTTTTTTTCAAAATCTGGCAAATTCTGATTTCGATCCCAGCTGGAATCTTTCAAAACTCCCTACAAAATGGTCTAAAAACCATCCTAAACTCTTAATTGCTAAGCGAGTTATGCCCCTAGGAAGAGAGTGAAAGACGCCAGAGAACCAGACAGTCTCTTTCTCTGCCCTCTCTCCCTCTCCCATCTACAGCCCCAAATTTACAGCCCGACGACCTGGAAACCGCTTTGAACCTCCTCAAAACCGACTTCTTCCTTGCCACCCCATCCCCTCTCGACCCCACCAAGGTCCTGAAGAACCCCACACAAAACCATCCGGATACAGTATACCGGGACGCCTGTTTCCGTGGAATCGTCTCTCCACTGGCTCAAATTGAGCTCTCAGAGCTTATATCTCAAAAGGAGCTCTGCAAAATTGATAACCGGCAATTCCACTTTGACTTTCGCTCATTTCTAACCCTAACCGTTTGTATCCCATTGTCCCTTGCCACGTGGCAACGTCCCAAAGAGCAAAGGACCACTCCCAAGTGGCTGCTGCTCTCCGGAGCCCAAGACTCTGGGAAAACCACATGGGCTCGGGCGATAGCTCGTGCTTGTCATGTGACTCATGTACACGTGTCAAAAAATGCGGTGAATATGGGAAAACGAAGAATTTACACTGTGATCAAGAAGCTGGCAAAGCAGGAGAGACGGTTGCTGATCAGTATAGATAGGATTGATGTGTTGAAGAAGGATTTGAATCAGAAGGGGTATACACATAGACAGGTAAGTTTAATTGGTTCAAAATGGTTCCAAAACCGGTTGTTTGAATCTAGTTATAGCACTTTGAAGTTTGGTGGCCTAACTTTTCGTGGCCGTGGCCTAGGATTCCGAACTTTATTTTGTCTTGAAGCCCATATCTCAACTGCCAAAATGGTACAAAAACCAGCCCAAAAGCCCTATTTTGAAGCGAGTTACGCGCCTTCAAAGTTGGAGATGAGAGCGTGAGAGACAGCAGAGGAAGAGACATCCGTTTTCTCTGCGTCTCTCACTCTCTCGCCTCCAACTTCAAAGGCGCATAACTCCCTTCAAAAGTGAGTTTTACACCTGGTTTTTGGACCGATTTGAAGCAAATTTGAAGGGCTTTCTGATGATGCTAGATTTGCAATATTTTGTGATTTTAAGATTTTTTCCGGTTTCAAATTTTTTTTTAATTTCATATCCCTGAAAAGCCACTAAAATTCGCTTCAAATTGGTCCAAAAACCAACTCAAAAGCTCAATTTTGAAGGGAGCTATGCGCATTTGAAGTTGGAGGCGAGAGAGTGAGAGACGCCAGAGAAGCAGACAGTATTTTTCTCTGCCCTCTCCCACACTCTCGCCTCCAACTTCAAAGGCGCATAACTCGCTTCAAAGTCGAGACTTTGTAATAGTTTTTGGACCGTGATAAAGCAAATTTTACGCGCTTCTAAATAATATGAAGCGTTGCCAAGAAACGAAAAATACAATTCAGATGCTCCTGCGAACCTTCCTCACCGACCTCTCCAACATCAAATCTGCTACCGTAATCGCCATGACCAAAGTCCCACTGGAAGAACTGGACTGCACAATTATCGACTTATTTCCCCTGCAATCTACTCTGAGCAATCCTTCTAATGCCACTAGATACGGTAGGTTTTCCTTGGGAAACTTGCCACTTCATAGCAGATTTTTGGACATCAATCAATAGAGAATATTTTGATCTACCACTTTCAGACCTCGCCGTGGACTGTTTGAGCCGTAATTGGGAGCAAGATCGTCTTCCGAAAATTCCTCATCGAATATTTGACATTGAGAAGCAAACAAGTGGAATCAGTAGGGGAAAAGCAGCAAAATTCGTGACGAATCGATGGAGTGCGGCGAATAATAAGACTAATTTGTCATGAAATTCTTCTTTTTTATATGAAAATTAACTTTTTTTTCTTGTACAGTACCTCAGAATCCAAGTAGCTCGACCAAGCTGAGAGTCCAGTGTCATGTCTATCCTTCCCCTAAGAAATTTTTTTTCACAAAATTTTTGAGTAACAAGATTATAGAACATCATGGTTAGCTGAGCAGAAATGGCTTCTTTTCTCCCGTTTTTTTTCTAATTAACAAAAAGTCATATGAGTTTTTTGAGCTTTTGGTTATGAAAATATCATTCCGCTCCACCGGTTTTTGAATTTTCGAATTCTTGGAATATAAGTTAGCTGCTTGAACTTGATCTTGTTATCTCGGATCAAAAACAGCTGAAACCAGAAAGCTGACAATAAATAAGAATGTTTGATTTTCAAATAAGTTCATTATTGAGTTTGGTAACTTGGTAATGTGATTTCTGTTAAGAAAACGTCAAGAAGTTATTTTCGTGATCAGTGACAAATGAAGTTTTTATAGCTCAAAAAGGTGTTTTTGTGCATGCAAAAAAACAAAAATTGATACAGTATGAACATTTCAGATCCTTGCCTACTGTAGTTTTAGAGCTTGATATCTCGGTTACCGTTGACAATTTCCAAAAGTGGTCAACAAGAAAAATGTTTACCCAGTTTATTTCGTAAAATTTCATCAGTTGATCTATTTATGATAACCCTAAAGAGAACCGAGATATGCTGTTCAGAACGAACAGAAAGTACTGTTTTCTAGGTCTTACGGGCCTTCGGACTATTTACCGAAACATTTGTCTTGGCATTATCTTCAGGCTCAGCTAACCTGGACGTGAATTGAACCCGGATAAGACTAAACTTGACTTAAAATAAGCCTAAAAAATGCCAAATAGTCTGAAGTTCACCTGAAACAGCCTGGAATCAAACTAAAATGGCCCAAATTAACTCTCCAAAAATATGATTTGGCTGGAAATAACCTCGTCTTTGGGTCTGATTGAAAATACCTCTAACCGGTTAGTTTTACAATCCTAAACTCACCTTATATGGTCTAGGATCGGTCTAAACTAACCAAAAGCGCGCGTAATTTAGCCTAATACGACCTAGAAACGATCTCACTTGAATTCAGTTGCCCATGTCATCAAATTTGATTGAGTGCTTGCTTTTTGAACCCTAAACTACTCCGAATGGGCCTAAAATCGACTTAATATGACCTAAAAAAGTCTGGAATTTGCTTAAAACGCATAAAACCATTGGCCTGATTTGGTCTGAAACGCCTGGAGCTGACTCAAAGTAACCTAAGCCTAAAAAGCCGGGAATTGACCTTGTTCAGCCTAAAATTGCCCAGTATTAACCTGAATTGGCCTAAAAATTACCCGAACTTACAAAAATTTAGTACCTAAAATTCCAGTCATGTATTCTGACTCACCATATTTTTATCTGTTATTTTTCAACAAAAAAATTTTTCTTTACTACCTAATTTTTTAATTTTCTCCAGCTCCCCCATAAAAACTGGTAAATTTCCACCCGAAAAAATAATTGTTTTTTGCTCTCTACCCCTCCTCTTCTTCCTCTTTTCCCCCTTATTTGATTATATTCGTGCTCTCTGTTTTCAGTTTTCAGCTGGGGGGACAAAAACATTCTGAGGTTAGTTTCAAACAGAATCTCGAATTTCTCTCCGCCACTAAATTTCCGGTTTTCTAGTTTCTATTTTTTTTGGGAATCAAATCGAAATTCGAAAAAAAGCGAAAAAAGAACTAAAGTATAGCTCTCTTCTTCGTATACTACATAAATATATATCAATAAATAAATAAATGTCATATCCAATTCCCCTCTTCTTTTTTTGCCTTTTTTGAGCATATGCTGCCCATTTGTCTTCTTCCGGAATGACATTTCTGATCTTTTTTCTTATTTTTAGAAAAGGGGGAGGAGCTTGGGGGGTTGGACCCTACTACCACTAATAGGATTTTACTCATTTGTGTGGAAAAATTCTAATTAGTTTTAGAAGTTTTTAGGAGGAGTTTGGGTACGTTAACTCCATTTTCGGAAATTTTTTTCCCGGAGCACATTTTCTGAAACAACCCTACATGATATTTATATCAATCGGTAGATCAAAAAATTCTCTATCGATTGGTATAAATATCAAACAGACTTACATCATAGAATATGGGTCTAGACTCAAAAAAATTGGATTTTTGGGCCTGAATTTGCTTTTTTTGGCATTTTCTCCCGAATTTTCTGATATAATCTCAAGTGATATTTTTATCAATCGATAGAGAATTTTATATTCTACAAGAACACAATTTCAGTTTCATTTCAATTCTTCGAAAATGCACTTCTTGTGCTCCAAAACTCAAGGCGTACATCATGAGAAAATTTTTTTTCCAAATTTTTTAAAATTTTTTTGAAAAACGAGGAAGCCATCAAAATTTCCTACAAAATGGTCCAAAAATCATCTGAAAAGCTCTTTTTCGAAGCGAGTTATGCGCCTTCAATGTTGAAGATGAGAGAGTGGGAGACGCAGAGAAAACGACTGTCTGCTTCTCTGCCATCTCCCACATTCAGTTTAAAAAAAGCATAACTTTCTTCATATTCGAGCTGACAAAATGCTTTTTCGACCATTTCATGAAGCCGTAATCCTCTACAAAGTGGTTCAAAAACCAGCTCAAAAGCTTCATTTTGAAGAGAGTTGTACCCCTAGGGAGAGAGTGAGAGACGACAGAGAAACCGACTGTCTGCTTCTGTGCCGTCTCTCATTCTCTCGCCTCCGTCTTTAAAGGTGCATAACTCCTGTTAAAAATAAACCGTGCTTATGATTCCTGGACGAAAAAAAACCTTTTGTCCTCAGCCTAGACATGACTCACATGGCATCCCGCCAACCCCTCTATTATCATTTCCTGCTCCACTCATTTTTCAAGTCCCCCACCCCCAATCCCACCCACACCTCTCCATTTTTTCCCGGATTCACATTCCTCCATTCTCCCTGAATTCCAAAAAAAATGCCTCCTCTACTACTGTATTCAAGGAGCATGGCCACCTGTACCGTGGATTTTGACAAGACGCCCAGTGTATTCTCCCCGGGGGATAAGGTCACCGGAAATGTCAAAATGCAAATTCCGGATGACGATTTCAAGGCGAGAAAGGTTCGAATGGAGATGATCGGGAAGGCGTATACCTATTGGGAGGGGAATGTGAAAAATAATCATAAGATTAAGTGAGTTTTGCACCAAAAATTTAAAACATTTTCGTGTTTGACTTGAATTTGATATAAAAACCCGTAAAATTTGCTACAAAACGGTAAAAAAAAACCAGGGCAAAAGCTCAATTATAAAGGGAATTATGCGCCTTCGAAGTTGGAGGCGAGAGAGTGAGAGGCAGCAGAGAAAACGACTGTCTGTTTCTCTGCCGTCTCACCTCCAACTTCAAAGGCGCGTATCTCGCTTCAAAATAGAGTTTTTGAACTGATTTTCGGACAATATCATTGAAAATTTTATGAGCTCCCTTTTTTTATACGACAGCTTTACATATGGAGTGTGGCCAAAAAATTGAAACTGGTCCAGAAATTTTCATCCCTACCAAAGTTCACATAACCAAAGGGCCCATGATGTTCGCTACAAAATGGTCCAAAAACCAGGTCAAAAGCTCTATTTTAAATGGAGTTATGCGCCTTCAAAGTTGGAGGCGAGACGCAGAGAAGCTCGACTGTCTCTTTCTCTGGCGTCTCGCCTCCAACTTTAAAGGCTCATAACTCGCTTCAAAATCGAGCTTTTTCTCTGGTTTCTGGACCATTCTAACTCTAATTTAAAGGGGCATCTACCTATTAAAAACTTTTGGAACAATTTTTTTTCCAGAAACGGCGACATCGCGAGAGTCCGTCACAATTGTGCTGACCACAAAGGGAAGATCGTGTATTGCCGATTCGAGACGATTGTGTGGAAGAGTGACGGGTCGAAGGTACTCATTATTTTTGAGGGGTGTCCTAAACTTAGATGTTTTTCAGCACGACATGCCCGCTGGACAACACATTTTTCCGTTCTCATTTCAGCTTCCACATTGGGCTCCGCCGAGTTTTGAGGGTGGGTTCTTCCTAGTCGTGGCCTAGGTTTCATTTCGGTGGCCGTGAAAGTCTAGCCGGCCAAAATAAGCCAAAAATCAGGTTTCTAGCTCAATTTCGAATGGAGTTCTGCGCCTTTGAAGTTTGCGCTGGAGACCGCAGAGAAGCAGACAGTCTGTTTCTCTCTCACTCTCTCACCTCCAACTTCAAAGGCGCATAACTCCCTTCAAAATAAAGATTTTGACCTGGTTTTTCGACGATTTCCTAGCAATTTTCTAGAGCTATTCAACCCTGCTTCCGTTCCAGGAGACCTCGGCTTCATCCGCTACTTTATCAAAGTCGAAATCGACCGGCCCTGGAAGTTCGACGACAAATTCATCACCTGCATCACAGTCCTCCCCAGCATCGACTTGTCTCTAATCCCCAACTCTCAGGTCCCATCGAAAAAACACATTTGCGAAGAGTTCGGAGCGGTATTCCTCAAAAGTGGCCTGGTCAAAATGGAGATACGCATTCCAAAACAGGGATATGTGTGCGGGGAGTGTATTCTGGTGAAGATTCTGGTGGATAACAAGACTTCAAAGACGTTTAAGAAGGTTCGTGAACAAGAAACAAAAAAGGAAAAAAGAAAAAAAAAAGAAAAAAAGAAAAAAAAAGATTGCTCCCGGTGAGGCTCGAACTCACGACCTTCAGATTATGAGACTGACGCGCTGCCTACTGCGCTACGGAAGCGCCGAGAGAAAGGGAGGTAGAGGGCGTATAAGAAAGGGGGCGCTCGGCGCGGGGAAGAGAAAGGAGGGTGGCGAGGGGAGAGGAGGGGGGAAGGTAGTGGTTTAGTGAGAGTTCTATCGAAAAAGGTAAAAATCAGCTGTTTTTAATGGTTTTTGACGGTTTTCAAGGTCAAAAATGGGATTTTCCGTCAAGTTTAGGCCGGAAAAACCCTAGTTTTAACCCCGAAAACCTTGATTTTTGATCCGAAATCGACTACCCACAAGAAATTCATCAAAATTCTCATTTATTCCATCTAAAACAATACGTTTTTCTACAATTTTGCGAAAATCGCTCAAACACGCCCTATTTGACCCCCAAAAACCCCAAAAGTCCACTAGAGCGCACTTACAGATCAGTCTAAAACTGGTGCAACGTGTCACCTACACCGGGTTCCGTGACGGATTCGTCAACTCTCAATCCCATCCGTGTATTGGGAATGAGAAGGAAAAAGTGACCTATGCGACACGTCTCAATGCTCAGATTCGAGTGGAAGAGCGGAAGATTCTGGAGGAGATAATGGTAAGTACGCCCCACTGAAGAAAGTGCGCTCCACTGATAACTTCGGGATTTCAGGAAATAAAAATCGAGAAAAACGATAAAGAAGACCTCGAGAAGCCTATCATGGTGCCCCCGCTACCCCCGTCTACAAAGACCTGCGAAATTATCGATGTGGAGTATTTTCTGAAAATAAAAATGAGCACATTGGGTACACTGAAGAGTGCGGTGAAGTTGGAGCTCCCTTTCATTATTGGCACCGCGCCAGTTGAAAAAGGTGGGTAGGTCAAAACCGGGAACATGCTGAAAATTGGAGTTTCAGACCGAAAATTTGACTACAAAAAGTCGGTGTTCGGGTATGCGGCTACCGTACTCAAGAATCGGGACGTGCAGAAATTTGCTCCATTGTACCCTGTCTACAAATTTGATTAGAAGCTTCCCGAAACAAAAAACTCATAAAAAATCCAAAATTCACGACTTCATTTATATCCAATCCTGTATATCAACCGACAATAATTTGTGATATTTTTTCTCCAAGCTTTAAATAAATATTCTTCATCCGCAAAAATCAGAAAAAAATCACAAATACTCCATAAAAACCGTAACGGTTCTCGACCCTCTGAACCCATTCTCCGCCACAAATCCAAATTTCAAAAAGTGTCCCATCGTCATCAACCCAGTCGCAAAATTCGGTGCCATATACCCCTCCTTGAACTTGAACGGAACTTCAAAACTCTTTTTAGTCCATGGCGCAACCATAACCTTCATTCGAGATTCCTTCCCGATTTGATGGGTCTTGTAAGATTTGTGACGGTGGTTGAGTGGACAGGAAGACGAGTTGAGTTTGAGGCATGGAGAACGGAGAGCGGTGGCGTGGTAGTGACAAGATTGATTGAGCGATATGTAGATTTCTTTGACCGGGGTGTTGCTGTCGTTGGTGACGGTGAACTCGAAAAAGGTCTCTTGTCCCGGGTAGAAGTTCTTTTTTGGGAGCCAAATCTGGAATAGGTAGGGGTCAAAACGCAGGTTACTGCTATACCGGTTAGTGATCGACACTCCAGCCATCCTGGTTCCGATAGGGTAGTAACTGACAATTCAGCCACCTACTGAGTACCGAGGAGGCCACAGGTTTCTGGCCGATATCGAGATTCCGTACTGAAATCCCGGCCAGTCTCTACCAGGGCTGTGCAAAAAATTTTCGAAAATTGATTTTTTTTCGGATTTTTCGGGCGTTTTCCGAAAAATCATTCGGGAGAAAATGGAAAAAAATTTCGAAAAAAAAAACAGCTTTTTAGTCATATATTTCTATGTTCTTACCGCCTTTTTATTCATTTTTCTGAAAAAAACCGAAAAAATTCGAAAAAAATCGAAAAATCCCAAAAAGTTCCGAAAAATCATTTTTCGAATTTTTCGGACCAAAATTTTCGGAAAAAAAATTGTTTTCGATTTTTTTTCGGAATTTTTTTTCGCTCATCGATCCAATCTCTCTAATTCTTCAAAACCCCTATCTCAATTTTTATGTAACCGTGTACTGAACTGTTGGAACTCTCTCCCTTCTCACTTTTTTTCCCCCATTCCGTCTTCTCTTTATTTTAAGTCTTGTATTAACTCTTATAATTTTGACAAATATCTCACTCTTAATTGTAATACTTTTTAACCCTTGATATTATAAGTGGCTCTGCCCTTTTATCAATAAATGAATTTGAATTTCAGCTCCGATAGACGCCGCCGGCAAGCGAAGGGCAAGCTGCCGATCGTGAGCAGCAGTCAAAACAATTTGCTTAACCACTGCTCTATGGTGGTCCGGCCCGGTACTGACATACCGGTTGCTACAGATCAATGACTGATAGCCTGGTGATCGGCAGACATACCGACCATACCCTGGCCGTTCCTGTCAATCCGAGCACACCAAAATTTTTGGCTGGCCTACAGATCAGTTATAAAGTAACGGACATTCCCAGTCAGTTGCCCGGTGAGCCACTGTTACCCCCAGCCACTACACGCCAGTCACATCCCACCCCCCCCTCACTCACCCTCAAAAACACCAGCTCCTTCTTGAACATCCACGTTGGCCGCCGCATACAGGCCCCCACCAGCGTATCCTCCTTTCCGTAGCCTTCCGCTTCCTTATAGCTCAATTTCCTAGTCACCAAGAATTCCTTCTCCATTCTCATATTTGATTTCAACGCCCTATCGATTTCAACCTTCACCTTGTAGATAGTGCTGCCATCCGGGCTATGGAAACTCGGTGGACAGACCTGGGGAAGCATGAATTTGAATGGGAACTCATGGAATCCAATGGGGAGGAGCTGTGTCTGAAATTATAGTTCAAGGGTTAGGTCCCTGAGATTCCTTACCTTCTCCCCAGCTTTCCAGACAACCTCCTCTCCATCCAAGTGTTTCTCCTTGCCCTTCAAATCACTGAATGGGAAACCCCATGCCTTGCTAGCCCCCTTCCATTGAATCATGACTGATTTGGCATCCAACGGCTCCGGATTCTTGAGGCGTACAACACCGAGTACAGTATCCCCTGGGTAGTAGGGATGGGAGTAGTTTTGAAAGACAATGGAAATAGGTGATGGGGTCATGGGACTCAAAACTGATTGGCATTGTGCTAGGCTCCACGGCATGCGCAAAAGAAGGCGGTCTTATCACCTGTCCCGCCCTTTTTCCCCGCCTCCGGCCCCTCATTCCCCGATTTTATTGCTCATCATAGACGCCGCTCCTTGTTAGTCAGGGTTAGTCAGGGTTAGTCACTAAGGAGCGGCACAAGACCCATGGAAATGAACATGTTTGTACTCGAAGACTAGTTTGATGCCCTAATTTATGGCCTAGGGATAAAAAAGTGATGAAAAGGGCGGTGTTTTTTATGGCCATAACCATTAGGACAGCGAAAAATAGTGTTTTTGACATGGTACCGACAGTGTATGAGCCTACAGTAACCTACAGGTTGGTAAACAAAGTCTACTAAGACTAGGTTACCTCATAATCCTGTGTCATTCCTAAGTTTTTGGGTCCCGCCACGAAAAGCAAAAATCTACCATATTTTGATCAGTTTTGGCTCTAGAAACTCGGAACTAGGCGCATTTAAAGCCACAAAACCAGGCGGTTCAAAATTTTGATTTTTGAAAGTTTGGGTCCCGCCACGAAATACCGTATCTCGGTCAGTTTTGGTCCTGGTGACTCGAAAATTGGCGCATTCAAATCAGATCATCATGAGCTTTCAAAATGGGTATAATCATGGCTGGGTTTTGAGCAAAATTTGGATTTTTGGGACTTTGGGTCTCGACGCGAAAAAAAATTTGGTCACTAGGGGGTCACTGCCGTGCCGCTCTTATCCTCCGTCTCACTAGTTCGCCTATCCTAGGATACTCCATGCTGTTTTCCTCCTTATCCGGCAAACGGGCCCCCGGTGAGACTCTCAAGCAGGTACCCGTCATACATCTCATGCCCAGAGTGCAATTTCTGCATTTTCGTTGTGGGACCCAAAATCGAAAATTTTTCAAACCCCCGCCATATTATACTCATTCGAACCGTCTTGACGAGCTGATTTCAACAAGATCATTTTCACAGAGCTTCGACAAAAACTGGCCGAGATACCGCGTATTTTGCATTTTCGTGGTGAGACCTCCCCGCTCTCGATTCCCCTCCCTTATTTACCGCACGGTGGATGGGTAACGTAATGATAGACGTGTTTGGCATATGCTCTCTGCTGCCGTCATCACCCCCTCGTCCTCCCCCCGCATCTAATGAGAAGGCAGTCCCGTCCACCAAACCATCTGCTCTCCCCGGGGCCGCGCAAAACGTTGTGTTGCCTGATGCGCGCGGAACGCTTAGCACTCTGCGTCTTGTTGAGAGGTCAACTCTGCATCGATTTTTTTGAACCTTGCTTCCCAATCCGTCCTATCGGTAGTTCGCTCCTCATCAACCTCCCGTAACTTCCAAAGCCCCGAAACCGTAGTTTTTTTCAGAATGCCTTCTCCCTCTCCACTCATCGTTTTTGATCATCTCCCCAACAAGCAGTTCTTGCCGGGAGAGCAGGTCACTGGATACGTCCTTATCGAAAATCACGAGCCTCGTTGTGCTCGATCCGTCAAACTTTCCTGGAAAGGGACAACTGGTACCAGAGGTTGCCATCGGGCTCAAGATGGCAACTCAGTTCAGCAAGACTTCCGGAGAAATGTTTTCCGGCGGGAGCAACTACTTTGGACGTCGGAGGATGGAAAGGTAAGTGAAGTTAGTGCGTCCTGATGAGACTCAACACTTTCCAGAACCAAATGCCAGTCGGCTCTCATAAATACATCTTCTCCTACATCTTGCCCAATGATTGCCCACCAACTCTTCACACCTCTACAGCGGTTAACCAGTATAAACTGAAAGTTGTCATCGACAGACCATGGAAGTTTAGTCAGCAAGTGGAGAAGGAATTCTTGGTGACTAATAAATTAGCAAACGGTATCAGCACCTCGGCCAGCAAACTCAGTTGGATCTTCAAATCGGGAATCATTTTCAATCAGGGTCCAATTGAAGTGAAGGTACATTTTCAAGTCTCAATTTCTTTAGACAATTCCTAAACTTCAGTTACACATGCCAACCAAAATCCTCCGTCCGGGGCAAGACGCCCAGTTCCATATCACCCTGACCAATCACAGTACAGCGACTCTTCGCCGGATCGAATTGCTTCTCTTCAAAAGACTTCATGCCCATGCTCGTCCCCAACATAATCCGTGCCAAGGGGACTCTTGCCCTCTGAACTCCAATGATTACCGCACATCACACCGTCAAATAGGGGGCAAAGTGGCTCTGAAGCTCAGCTTGGCACCGAATACTACCGAGTGCTACAATATGTTGTTCTCGATCCCAAATGAATTGATGACACCGAGCTTCTCCACTGGACTCATGTCTTTGGGTTACTACTTCCAACTGCGTGTGAAACACAGCTGGGCAACTTGTTCGTACTCCACTATCAATGTGTATATTGGGGGAAAAGCGGAAGAGGCACGCCCGGTGAAATTCAAGGAACGAGAAGCACTGAAGAATATTCCACCACCGGCTTATACTCCCTAATTGTGTTTTTTGTTGATTTGAGTCCTTATCTGTTATCAGTAAAATGTCTGGGACACGATTCTCAGTACCATGCCTTCAATAAATTTATCCTGATACCAATCTGTAGGCGCGTGGCGACAGAACAGGGTCCCGCCAGACCCCGTTAAACACAGAGTGATGCTACTAGTCTACCTAGGGGGAATTCACGATGGGTTACCGGACCGTCCGAAACCAGCTCGATCTGTGCCGCACTCCTATTAGCCTCCGTTAAACACAGAATGTTCCCGCTAGCCTACAGGTACTCATTGCGTTTGGACACATATTCCCTTCTCTCAACGCACGCAGGATGGGTCGCCCACAGATAGACGTGTTTGGCATATGCTTTCTGCTGCCGTCATCCCCCCGTCTTCCCCCCGCATTTAATGAGAACGGCATCCCCGACCACCAAACCATCTGCTCTCCTTCCCCGGGTATCCATCAAATCGTTTACCGCACACACACGTTATATGAGGAACCTGGCTAACAGCGTGATCCCGGTTTCTCATCGCCCCCCCCCCCCCCTCTATTTTTGCTTCTCTCAGCCTCTCTTCCTCCCTATCCTTTCCCGTCGTCTAATGAGAACGGCAGTCCCGTCCACCAAACCATCTGCTCTCTCCGGGGCCGCGCAAAACATTGTGTTGCCTGATGCGCGCGGAACACCCGCGTTTGTACTCTGCGTCTTGTCTCGAGAGGTCAACTCTAGAATCGCATTGATTTTTTCGCTTCCCAACCTATCTCGTCGGCGGTGCCGTTTTGAAAAGGCAAAACGCCGTTTTTCATGACACTTTGCTATTTTTGGCGGCATTATGCCACAAAAATCAGCATAATGCCTGCTATAAATTGCACAATACCGCGCAAAACGACATCGGTGCCGCAACCACTGAGCGTCCATGCCGTTTCGCTGTCCGAAAATTACCTGAGCATCAACTAGTTATAATTGATTTTCCATCTCCCCCCGTGAGTTCCGAAGCCCCGAAACCCTAGGAGAATTATCACTACGACTACGCCATGTTTCAAGCACATCGTTTTCTTGACGGAGAATTTGTTATGGATTTAGGAACGGTCCTAGCTAAATCCGTGCCCAAATACCGTTAGCATCCGTCGAGCACAGAAGGACCCCGCTATCCTACCCCGGTGCGGACCACGCACAAAGACACTTGGGGGAATGCCTACAGGTACCCATTGCGTTTTACCACACACTGGCAAACCGCTTGACCCCGGTTTCTCATTCCCCCTCATCCATCTCTCTTCCCTCCTCTTTCTCATCATTCCTCCTCATTTAACGCGAACAGGGACCATCCTTACGTCTTCTGACGGACGGCCCTTGCTTCTCTCAGTCTCTCGTCCTCCCTATTCTTCCCGCCATCTGACGAGAACGGCTACTACCCTTCTTCCCTTGCCACAGGACCATCCTTACGTCTTCTGACGGCCAGAGCACTGTGGAATAGCACGCAGAAATGAGAGGAAGGGGACCCTGCCCGCGCGGGACGAGGTCAACCAAGATAAGCCATCTCCTCTTCTCATTATGTTCATTCTACCTACCCTTCCCCCGTATTTTTGCGTCATTTTACCGTTTTTTGACCAAAACTAGCGTTTTGCAGATGAAAAGTCTCTCCATTGTCTTTGACAATGATGGTGCCTACTATCCGGGAGACACGGTTACCGGGAAAGTTGTATTCACCAACTCAAAGCCAGTGAAAGCACGATCAATCACACTCAACTGGGAGGGAATCAATGAGTCCCATGCGGAAATTTTCTCTTTTTCCACCTATAAAAAGTCAATCTTTTCCCACGACTCGATCTTGTGGGCACCAAAATCTGGAGAAGTCGGTGGTTTTTTCAAAAATTGATTTTCCAAAATTGTCTCATTCCAGGAACTCATCACCGCAGGCACCCACGAGTATCCGTTCTCGTACAAGCTTCCCGCGGATTGCCCGCCGTCTCTCCAGTTCTATGATGTCAAGAATCAGTACAAGGCGACGGTGGTGGTTGATAGGCCATGGAAGAAGAACTTGATGGAGGAGGCTGAGTTCGTGGTCACCAAGAAGTTGGATGTGCAGGGTCCAAATACTAAGACGTATACTCAAACATTCAACAAGACGGGGTTATTTGTTAACAATGGTCCGATTACCTTAAGTGTGAGTTTTTCGGGGACGGGCGGCCACTCGGGGAGCGATAGCGTTGCCCTAGAAGGGTTGACAGTCACTCTGATGCTTAGCGGTAACCTTAGGATGAAAGGTGCTACCCCGCATCAGAACTGGCCACATCAGAACTGACCCGCATTAGAACTGGCCGGATTAGAACCGGGTACTTCAGAAGTATCTGATTGAGAAAATGTTTATGGCCACATTGTCATATTCTGTACGAAAATTCAGCCTCTAGTCGCAACTGGGAGCTTGAACATGGCCCGGTTCTGATCCGGAAAGTTCTAATACGGGACAGTTCTAATGCGGCCAGTTCTAATGCGGGGTAGCACCGGATGAACAACTGTCATTTCTCTTTTAACGCTGAGCAACAAAACCAACACGGACTCTCCAGAACAACTGCGCGAACTACCTGACGTTTAGTTGTGACCAGTGTGTAACTATCGACAATCGTTTGTCGATAATTCCCGTTTCGACAAATTTTTCGGTAATTAGCGACAATAATTTATATGACGTTATCGATAATTGTCGAAAATTTGTCGATAAAAATTTTTCGACAATTATCGACAATAATTTATATGACGTTATCGATAATTGTCGAAATTTGTCGAAGAATTTTTTCGACAAATTAGACAGTGGTTGTGACCACCGAGACGAGGGGGGTCTTTTCCGGCAATTCTTAGCTGGACAGCGGTTACTTCCCTGGTGCTCAGCGGTAACCTGACACAGGTATTCCGACGGGATCCGCGGGGAGGGGTGGGGAGTAAAATAAAGTAAAAGTTCCAGCAAGGAATTTGAAATTTTAAAGTTCCAGCAAGGAATTTGAAATTTTAAAGTTCCAGCAAGGAATTTGACATTTTAAAGTTCCAGCAAGGAATTTGACATTTTAAAGTTCCAGCAAGGAATTTGAAATTTTAAAGTTCCAGCAAGGAATTTGAAATTTTAAAGTTCCAGCAAGGAATTTGAAATTTTAAAGTTCCAGCAAGGAATTTGAAATTTTAAAGTTCCAGCAAGGAATTTGAAATTTTAAAGTTCCAGCAAGGAATTTGAAATTTTAAAGTTCCAGCAAGGAATTTGAAATTTCAAATTCCTTGCTGGGACTTTATTACTTTCACAGTAGATGTTAGGGCCCCAATGTTGGTGTTGTGCTTTTACGGTGACTCCATGTTTTTTACGGTGCCACCAGTCTGTGCACCTTATGAACCCGGAACCTAGAGAACATCAACAAAAAGTTACTACTAAGAGGTATCAACCATTTTTTTTCCATTCCAGATCACTCTCCCAACCGTCGTCCAACCAGGACAAACCATCGACCTCACCTACAAAATCATCAACAACAGCTCCGCCACCGTGGACCTCCTCAAAGCCCGACTCACCAAAAATGCTCACTATCACGCCCGTGAACAGCACACACCATGCCAGACGTACTACTCGTGCCCGTTGAGCAAAGGCCAGCGAGTTTTTTGGGCTACGCAACTCGGGAAATCGGACTCTGCGCAAGTCGACATTGCTCCATACACCGAGAGCACCTATCAAATGCCATTCAAAATCTCCGAGATGGCTACGACTCCAAACTTTGCCACTGGTCTCATGACGTTCGCGTATGAAATTGAGGTCGGGTTCGAGGTCAAAGGGTCTGCTGCGTTCTGGACTTCATTTTATGTTTCAATGAGCATTGGGGAGGAGAAGGAGGAGAAGAAGACCCCACCAAAGTCACTGGACAGTGGCGCACCACCAGCATACTCGGCTTAATTTTTTTATTCTGAGCAATACCTCCAAATTTTGTTTTCGAATTGTCTTCTGTTATATAAATAATAATTATTGAATTCAGTTGATTGTTTTCGGTTTTACAAATGAGCACCTGCACGTCTTCTGACTCTGCGTCTCTCGCTTTGGTCAAACCTCATTATTTTCATTCTGCCTTGTTTTCGCTTCAGCTTTCGCCGCATTTTCCCCCGTCATTACCAGAAACTTCCAGGATGAAAAGTCTCTCCATTGTCCTTGACAACGAAGGTCCCTACTATCCGGGAGACACGGTCACCGGGAAAATTGTACTGACCAACTCAGAGCCACTGAAAGCCCGATCAATCACACTCAACTGGGAGGGAATCAGTCAGACCGATGTGCATGTTTTCTCGTCGCCCTATAAAAAGCAAGTGTTTTCCCAGAAGCACACTTTGTGGGTGCCAAAATCTGGAGAAGTCGGTGGTTTTTTCAAAAATTGATTTTCTAAAATCGTCTCATTCCAGGAAGTCATCCCCGCAGACACCCACGAGTTCCCGTTCTCGTACAAGCTTCCCGCGGATTGCCCGCCGACTCTCAACTTCTGGAATACCAAGAACCAGTACAAGGTGAAGGTGGTGGTTGATAGGCCATGGAGGAAGAATTTGAAGGAGGAGGCCGAGTTCGTGGTCACCAAGAAGTTGGATGTGCAAGGTTCGATAACCTTGTGGTACGCTCAGACTTTCAACAGGACGGGATTCTTTGTCAACAATGGTCCGATCACTTTGGATGTGAGTTTTTAGCGGGTTCGGGGACGGGTGGGATGACGGCAATTTCGTACTCAGAACTTGGCGGTCGCCATAGGATCGGCAGAGGTTGCCAGGTTGCCATAGGATCGGCAGAGGTTGCCAGGTTGCCATAGGATCGGCAGAGGTTGCCAGGTTGCCATAGGATCGCCAGGGGTCGCCAGGTCGCCATAGGATCGCCAGAGCTCGCCATAGGTTCGCCAGAGCTCGCCAGGTCGCCAGGACTTGGAGCTCGCCAGTGCTTGGCAGCCACTCGGGGAATGATAGCGGGAAGCCAGAAGGGTTGACAGTCGCGCTAATGCTCAGTGGTAACCTCGGAGTGTATAACCGGCACTACCCAGATAGACTGCAATGACTATAGCGACGACGACAACCCTAGAGCTTATACCGTCAGGGTTAGGGTAGATCAAAAAATAAGTCGCGTTATCTGACGGTAGTTTTTGTTGTGAATGACAGCACCACCCAAATGCTCAGCGGCTGCCCCTACTGTACGCATCCAGAGTGGCATGAGCTTGGTTCCGTGACGAAAAGTGACTGGCACCAGGGCTAGGGTCGTGACGAGACCTTCCGGAGAAGGTCCACGCGCCTTCATAACAGCTATATTTGTAGTTTGCTTCAACTAATGGTGATAAATAGAGTAGGTGCTCAGCCAGCACCCTAACTATTCTCCCCTGATAAGATGACGGCAAGCCTAGAGTTGATAGCATCGCACTTCTCGATGACTAGCACTCTTAGAAAACTTTCCTGAGCTAGTTACTTCCCCAAAGGCTGCTAGCGGAGACCCCCTACTACTAACTCAACCCTATTTTCATTCCAGGTCCATCTCCCAGCCGTCGTCAAACCAGGACAAACCATCCGAATCAACTACAAAATCGTCAACAACAGCTCCGCCACCGTAAACTTCCTCAAGGCCGATCTCTTCAAACAAGCTCATTATCACGCCAGGGATCAACACACTCCATGCGAACCGTTCAAAGCGTGCCCATTGAGCAACGACCAACAAGCTTGTCGAATTTGGCCAATTGGAAAGAAGCATACCATGAAGGTCGACATTGCTCCATACACTGAGTGCACCTATCAAATGCCGTTCAGCATCTCTAAGAAGGCCACGGTTCCCAACTTTGCCACAGGTCTCATGACGTTCTCCTATTACATTGAGGTTGGGTTTGCAGTCAAAGGGTCGACTGCGTTGTGGACTTCATTAATGGTTCCAATCAACATTGGGGAGGAGGAAGAGGAGAAAAAGACTTCACCAAAGACACAGGATGATGGCGCCCCACCAGCATACTCGGCTTAATTTTTTTATTCTGAGCAATTCCTCCATATTTTATCTTTGGATTGTCCTCGCATACCTGAATACAAATTTCACATTTTTTCAATGTACGTCGCTTCACAAAAAAATAAAGCGTTATCTACGACACCTGGGGCCCAAAGCACCGCGGAATGACACGCACGTATCAGACCGCAACGCACCCCTGATTCTACATACCTGGCTTCCTTTTTGGCTTCTTCCCTATGTTTCACTCATTTTTTTTTCTTCATTTTTCATCCGAGATGGAAACCCTCTCCATTTTCCTTGATAACAACATTTCCTACTATCCTGGAGACCAGGTTTCTGGACAAGTTGTTTTAACCAACTCAGTTCCACTGAAAGCCCGATCAATCACCATCTCCTGGGAGGGAATCAGCCAGACCGATGTGGATGTTTTCTCGTCCCCCTACAAGAAGCAAGTGTTTTCCCAGGACTATGTCGCATGGGTACCAAAGTCCTTAGAGGTTTTTTAATTTTTGTGCGCCTGAACCTAACCTATTTTCCTTTCCAGGAACGCCTGCCCGCAAGCACCCACGAGTTCCCGTTCTCGTTCAAGCTTCCCGAGGATTGCCCGCCGACTCTCAACTTCTGGAATACCAAGAACCAGTATAAGGTGAAGGTGGTGGTTGATAGGCCGTGGAAGAACAACTTGGAGAAGGAGGTCGAGTTTGTGGTGACTAAGAAGTTGGATTTGCAAGGTCCACTTTGTAAGCAGTGGACCCAAAAATTCGACAACACGGGATTTTTTGTAAATAATGGTCCAATTACCTTGAAGGTGAGTGTATTACGGGTATGGAGAGTAGGATAAGGACCCAAGGGTAGAACAGGTTATAGGTAGACTCTCAGATAGGTCTTAGCGGTAGGCCATTGACACGAAAATTGTGCCCCGGGCAGGGTTGCGGTCCTCGAGTAGATACCGGTATTTTCTTAGATAATTAGCGACATCTCTAATGGGTACTGTGGTTACTTACTCAATGGCGATTCTAGAAAAGCTATGCGATCCACCTGACTCTTACCTGACACCCTCCAGATGAAGGTGGTCAATCCTGCTGTAATCCCAAAGTAGATAGCGGTATCTTCCCCAACGCTCAGAGTTCTCTCCAGTGGGAGAATCGGCATCCCAGTGAAGACTGTGGTAACTCTCTCTCTTATGCCTAATAGTTACTGCCTAAAGTCTGCGGGACCAACCTCGCGCTCGAGCTGTACTGGCCGAGTTCGAAGGTTCTTGACGCCTAACTTGAGACGGGAAATCAGTGACCCTACCAACCAATACCCACATGTGAAAAGTATAAACCATCCCTTTCATTCCAGGTCACCCTCCCAACCGTCGTCAAACCAGGACAAACCATCCAACTCACCTACAATGTCCTCAACAACAGCTCCGCCACCGTAAACCTCCTCAAAGCCGATCTCTTCAAACATGCCCACTATCACGCCCGCGAACAGCACACACCATGCCAGAAGTTTTTCTCGTGCCCATTGAGCAACGACCAACAAGGCTATCGACTTTGGCGAGTTGGAACGATGGCATCTAGAAGAGTCGAAATTGCTCCGTACACCGAGAGCACCCATCAAATGCCGTTCAATATCTCCAAGACGGCCACAACTCCAAACTTTGCCACAGGACTCATGACGTTCGGTTATTACCTATCGATTGGGTTTGATGTCAAAGGATCCTCGAAGTTTTGGCTTTCATTTGATATACCAATGAGTATCGGGGAGTCTATGCCGGAAAAGACTGCTCCAAAGGCCTTGGACAGTGGCGCACCACCAGCATACTCCGCTTAATCTTATTCTGAGCAATCCTTTTTCTCTAAATATAATCTTTATTTTATACATTCATTTCATTGTTTTTCGAGTCACAGATATAAATTACGGAATGATGAGAGGGGAAAAATCTAAAGCGTCATCGGAGAGGGGCACTACGGGGACAGGAGAGATTCAGGGTAACATTGGAACAGGGATCAAGACACAGGGAATTTATGGAGTGTATGCCGGTGGTGGCGCATTCTGAAGGAGCATCTCCTTCATGGTGACCTTCGGCTCGTCCTCATCCTCGTCACCCTTTTTATCCCCAATATAGATCTTGGCAGTCATGTACTGAGCGAACCACGATCCTTGGGCCTGGACACCGAGCTCGAAGAGATATCCATGAGTGATCAGCCCCGATTCGAATGATGGGGTCTTGACGGTCTCCGGAATAACCACAGCAAGAGTGACACTTTGAGTAGAATACGGTGGAATGTCGACGCGCTTGGTGCAGACGCTGCCGATTTTGCGGCAAGTGTACTCCTGGCCAAAGTATCCCAATGGGCAAGTGTGGAAGGTGAACTCCTTGCATGGGGTGTGTTGGTTGCGAGCGTGGAAGTGAGTGCGCTCGCAGAGTTTGGCGCAGATGTTCTTGATGGGTACGGCGGACTTGTTGATGACGTTGAAGTCGAGAATGACGGTGTCGCCGCCTTTGTAGACGAGGCTTGGCATTGAGACCTGGAAAGTGGGGAGGTTGGTTTGAGTTAGGGGTGAGTTTTTTTGTCGGGGTATTTTCTAGGCGCTGGGGGTTGTTTTCTAGGCGCTGGGAGGTGTTTTCTAGGTGCTGGGGGTTGTTTTCTGGGTGTTGGCAGTCAGGTCTAGGCGCTGGGGGTATCTAGGCGCTGGGTGTCTTTCTGCCGGGGTTATCTGGGGGTCAGGGCTCTTCCAGCAACCGGTATCGAGGCTTCCGGAGCACCGTAGAACTCAGCAACCAACATCACCGGGGCTCTCCTGCTAGCAGTTCCTTGCTACGGCACTCTACTATGATCCGTCAGCGCCTAGACCCCGGCCATCGCCAGTAACCGGACATCAGCAGCACCGGGGACAATCCCACGGTCACGGGACCCCCAGGGTAAGTGATCGGAACTGCCTCAGGCTTCGTGAGCTCTTACGAAGCTTCAAGATGCCCTGTGAGCTCCTATGGTGCTTCCAGATGCCCTGTGAGCTCCCGTGGTGTTTTCTAAGTCCCAGGGCTTTCCTATTACCGCGAACCTGTGATCGGTGGATACCTGGAGACGTAGCTCACCTACCCTGCTAGCTATCACCCATGCATCTGCCCAAGCTGGGACCTGGGCGGGGCTCCAGCCGTTACCTAGACCATAAACTGTTACCTGGACAGCCCCCAACGCTTTGACAGGCTCCGTGCTATTACCTAGAGGCTCCCGACTCCCTCTGGCGCCCAACCCCCGCGTCATCATTTATTCGTTACCTAGACGACAAACTGCTACCTGGAAAATCCCTAAAAGGCCTCAAGATTTTACCTAGAGGCTCCTGACCCCCACTGGCGCCAAACCCCTTCGCCATCAATTCCACACTATCCCAATCACTTCCCCCCCCCCCCCCCCCCCAGACCACACCTCCCTCACCTTCAAAGTCACCGGTCCCTCCTTGAACAACAACCCAGCCTGAAGCACCGAGCGATAGAACCAGCTGGTCATCTTGTCCGGATTCGGGAACATCTTCTCCGGCAAATCCAAGTAGGTGTTCACAGTGAACTCCTCCTTGACCTTTCTAGTCGTCATCTTCCATGGCGTGTCAACAAAGACGGTCACCTTGTACTTGTTCTGCCCATAGAGCCCCTTGAAAGTCGGCGGGCACTCGGCTGGCAAAGCGAACGAGAATGGGAACTCGTGAGAGCCGATGAGCTGATTCTGGAAAAATTAGGCGTAGGGTGTCAAACTCGGGGGCTCCAGGCTCCAGGGCTCCAGGGCTCCAGGGCTCCAGTGCTCCAGGGCTCCAGGGCTCCAGGGCTCCAGGGCTCCAGGGCTCCAGGGCTCCAGGGCTCCAGGGCTCCAGGGCTCCAGGGCTCCAGGGCTCCAGGGCTCCAGTGCTCCAGGGCTCCAGGGCTCCAGGGCTCCAGGGCTCCAGGGCTCCAGGGCTCCAGGGCTCCAGGGCTCCAGGGCTCCATGGCTCCTTACCTTGCCATCCTCGGAGACCCAAACTGTCTCGACGCCATTGAAGATGCGCTTCTTGCAGTTCGGCTCGAAAGTGGTGATGTTCCATGTCTCAGTTTTTCCGCTCGACCCGATCATAATGGAACGAGCCGAAAGTGGCTGCGGAAGGTCAAAGCGGACCAGTCCGGTGACGATATCCCCGGGGACATAGGTCTTGTCCTCCTTGTCAAAGTGGATCGATGGGAGAATGGTCGGCATCCTGAAAGGTAAAATGAATGGGTTTGGAAGTCAGAAGTACATTGAGAAAGACGCACGTCATGAGAAAAGGGGCGTGTCAGAGAAAAAGTACAAATTTTGTCTAATGAGTCGCTAAAAATAGCTAATCTAGTCTAGTCGCGTCATAATCCCCTCCTCGTGGCACCCCACGAAAAATTCTGAGATTCAGAAATAACTTGGGACTAGGAAAAAAGACAACGGAGGCACTGCTTTCTCAACAAATGAATCTTGCGCCCTAGAAAGCCCCGCCCCTCGGCTTCAAAAGGGGCGGTGTCGGGAAAAGGGAGCGGTGTCCTAAGACAGGGGGGGGAGGTCAGATTTATGAGATGGAGGAAAAAAGGCGGGAGGAGTTGGGAAAAAAGGGAACCCGGGTCTCGGAAAAATAAAACAGTGCGGCAAGGTACTGGGTACGTAGGTGGGAAGGTGTCCGGCAACTTGCCGAGAAGGTGCTCGGCAACTTGCCGAACAAGACTGCAGTGCGTAGCGTAGCTAAGAAAGCATCAAGCTGAACAAATCACCGGCAACTTACCGAGCTGTTCCCTGGTATCTAGCAGAACAAGACGCCGGCATCTAGCTAAACAAGACGCCGGCAACTTGCCGAGCTTTTCTCCGGCAATATACCAAGCGGAACAAGCTGCCGGCAACTTGTCCAGCATGTTCCCGTTGTCTAGCCAAGCAAGTCGCCGGCAACTTGTCGGTACGTAGCTAACAACATTCGAAGCTGAACAAATCGCCGGCAACTTGCCGAGCTGTTCTCCGGCAACATACCCAGCGGAACGGGGTGCCGGCAACTTGCCCAGCATGGCCCCCGTACCTGACTGAAAAAAATCTCAAAAAATAGTCACTTTGCCGAGCGGCTCAGCTGAGCCTCCAACCCCACGCATCAAAAATCAGAAAAACCCTATCCTTATAATTAATACCTATCTGCAATGGCCAAGCTCCAAAACCGTGAATTACACAAAAATCCTAACAAGTTATCGACTAAAAAAGAAAAAAAAACGAGCTCTTCTGCCCCAAAATCCGCCCGAAAACACACGGAGCCCCGTCCTCCAAAAGAGCACATGTGTCAGTCACCCGGGGCAACCGCGCGGGGTGCCTCCACATCTAATCATGAGGTGCTCCGAGAGCCGCGCACCTCCTTCTCTGCCGTCTGCGTCTTTCTCCCTTTTTTGTCCCTTCTATCTCTCGAATTTCTGGTTTTTCTGTGCTATTTTCTTCTATTTTCCGGAGAGGAACCAAGAGCTCCGCTCCGTGAGCCAAGAGAGCCAAAGAGAGAGCCGTGAGCCATGAAGGCGTGAGAAGAAGAAGAAGAAGAAGAAGAAGAAGAGCAGATGTTCAATAGAGGTGGATTAGTAAGAGAGCAGTGGGGAGGATATTGACTAATACGCGGGAGGGGAGGAAAAATGGTGGAGGAGAGGAAGATGAAGTGGTGTGAGAAGAGTAATAGGTCATGCTGTTGGAGGTGGTGGTGAGAAGAAAGGAAGCCACCAGATGAGAGGAGGATGGAAATGAAATTGGAAAAGAAGAAAAGAAGAATTATGCATAGGGAATGGCAGCTGGCTGTTCTAAAATGGGGAGAAAAAAAAAGGGAAAAACGGAACAAAAAATTTAGAGGTGCGTCTTTGGGGTTGGTACTGGAGGATTTTTCAGGGCGTTTTCAGCTAGGCTCCGGTTAGTTGATACCGGAAGCTTTGTCAGGCAAGGTGTCATCACTTACAGTTGGGCACGGAAAATTTTCCAGCTAGGTTTTGGAAGCCAATAGACGGGTAGGCTCCGGTGACAGTTTTAGCTAGGTACCGGAAGCTGTTTCAGTTCGGTACCGTCTCAGCTAGGTCTTGGGAACAGTGGCTCAGCTAGGCTCCGGTAACAGCTTTAGCTAGGTACTGGAAGCTTTGTCAGCAAGGTACCGGGCAGTTGGGCTCCGGAGACCTTCTCAGCTAGGTACTGAAGGTTGTCTCGTCGTCGCAGCTAGGTACTTTCTTAGCTAGATTTTAGATGCCATGGCTTGCGTAGGCTCCGGTGACAGTTTTAGTTTACCGGACGCTTTTTTAGATACCAGACGCTTTTCCAAAAAGGTACCGGGCAGTTAGGCTCCCGAGATCTCCTTAGTAAGGTACCGGAAGCTTCTTAGCTAGGTACCGTCTAAGCTGGACACCGTCTTAGCTGGATTTTGGGAACCATGACTCAGCTAGGCTCCGGCAACGGACTCAGCTAGGAACCGGAAGCTTCTTTAGCACGGTACCGGACGATTGGGCTCCCAAGACTTTCTTAGCTAGGCACCGGAGACCAGTACTCAACTAGGCACCGGTGGCAGCTTCAGCTGAAAACCAAAGCTTCGTCCGCAGGTGTCGAGCAGCTGGGCTTTGGAGACTTTTTTGCGCGGTACCGGATAACATTACTCAGCTGGGTACGTACTGGGAAACTTCAGTCAGCTAGATACAGAACACTGTCCTAACAAAAAACGGGGGAGTATCTTGCCTAAGTACGTGTCAGCTCCAGTTGAACACCGGAAGCTTCGTTCGCAAGGTACCGAACAGTTAGGCTTCCGGGATCTTCTTAGCTAGATACCGGAAATCTTGCTAAGACGGTGTCGGGGACCTCCCGAGTTAGGTTAGACATCCTTGCTAGGTACCGGGTGTTTTTCCAGCTGGGTACCGAACACCAATGCTCAGCGTTAGTCTAGCCATTTTTTTGGTGCTACCCCGCATTAGAAATGGCCGCATTAGAAGTGACCCGAATGATAAATTTCCGGATCATGAACGATCTGTTTAGAGCCCTGCCGTTGCAACTCTTTTTGAATTTATTAAGAAGTCCGAATTGAGATCCCATACACTTTTCAAACTTCTTACTGCTCCACTTCATTAAAAGAAATCCACAGTAATATTGGAATGACTAAAGCACTCCATATTATCTCGCACTTTAAATTAAGAAAAAAAAATGTCTCCCACAGTTAATTGCATGAATCCTTTTCTCTATAGATGCTTGCGTTTTTGCTTCATCTGCTGACTGTGATTAAGCGTGCGTAACATCTCTTTCTGCAGTTCGGGATGTACCATTCCGTGCTTAGGCTCATCACTCCACTGTATGACATCTTGTTAAACGCTGCACGATCGTCCGGCCT
>GL379803.1:116939-134857 GCA_000143925.2 Caenorhabditis brenneri | reverse complement strand
CTCTCTCTCTCTCATACTCTCTTCTGTCCTCTCTTCTCTCTCTCTCTGCTTCGCTCTCTCTCTTCTCTCTCTCTTCTCTCTCTCTCTCTCTCTCTCTCTCTCTCTCTCTCTCTCTCTCTCTCTCTCTCTCTCTCTCTCTCTCTCTCTCTCTCTCTCTCTCTCTCTCTCTCTTCTCTCTCTCTCTATCTCTCTCTCTCTCTCTCTCTCTCTCTCTCTCTCTCTCTTACTCTCTCTCTCTCTCTCTCTCTCTCTCTCTCTCTCTCTCTCTCTCTCTCTCTCTCTCTCTCTCTCTCTCTCTTCTCTCTCTCTCTCTTTCTCTCTCTCTCTCTCTCTTTCTCTCTCTCTCTTTCTCTCTCTCTTTCTCTCTCTCTCTCTCTCTCTCTCTCTCTCTCTCTCTCTTTCTCTCTCTCTCTCTCTCTCTCTCTCTCTCTCTCTCTTTCTCTCTCTCTCTATCTCTCTCTCTCTCTCTTTCTCTCTCTCTCTCTCTCTCTCTCTCTCTCTCTCTCCCTCTCTCTCTCCCTCTCTCTCTCTCTCTCTCTCTCTCTCTCTCTCTCTCTCTCTCTCTCTCTCTTTCATGACTACTCACCGTTGCATCTGTCGACTCGTAGATCTTCCACTCTCTATCGAAATGAACCACTTCGTCCACCGGCCAGCTACCATTATACACCCTCTTGTGAAAGTGCCCCATACTCGTTTCTTCGATCCCCTTGAACTGGATCTTGATGGCGCTGACGAAGACTTCCTTCAGGACGGTGAGGAGCACATGACCGGTGATCATCTGTCCGGCTGAGAAGCGGCCGGAAGGGTTGCCAGTGAACTCGATGGACTTCTTGAGCTTCATTGGTATGGCTGAAAAGAAAGAGATGGTTAAGGACGAGGTTGGATAATGGGAGGTCACGGAGAATAAAAAAGCAGATCAGAAAAAAAAATGCGGCTTGCCGTCGGGTCGGGTAGGGTTGGCGGAGACTCAGTGGGGCGAATATCAAAGCTCCGCCCCTTTTCCTTCTCAGGAACCTAAGAAGCAACATCTGTCCAGATGTCCGCCTACCGTACTCTCTAGCCCGGTGGCGGGTAGGAAAGACAAAGAAACGGTAGGCGGAGTCTCTGTGGGGCAAAAAACATCAGAGCTCCGCCCCTTTTTTCTAAGGAGCCTAGGAAGCAATATCTGTCCAGATGTCCGCCTACCGTACCTCCCATGGCCCTCTAGCTCACCGGCGGCGCCTGGGTACCAGGGGGCCGGTCACCCGCCCCAAAAGGAACCGGGGAGGGGCCAGTCAGCAGTCCCAGGGAAAAAAGGGACATAGGTCTTGCCAGATGTTCTCCCGACTCTAAAAGAATCGAGAGTGGAAAATGGAAAACAAATAGATTTCGGAATCGAATTATTTTTATGGGAATGGGAGTGTTAACCACTTTTCTACTTGTTTACAGTTTTGGGGGAAAAGCGAGAGAGAGAGAGAGAGAGAGAGAGAGAAGGATCACTGGGGTACTGTAATGGACCCGGCTAACCAGTCTAATTGAATAAAAAATCTCCGAAATTGAAAGAAAAATTGTCAAAAAAGAAGGAAAAAACGAGGAAAAGAAGCAAAAAGAATGAACATTCACATCGGTTTTTTGGCTGTTTTATGCCGTTTCATACAGAAAAAGAGGACATGTGCATATCATATCACATGACACTTCATGGGAACCTCGTGTTCATATTCTTTTGTCGATATTGTGTTGTGTTGTTGTGGATGTACACAGGAAGGAAGGAAATGGTTTTTTAGCCTCAAAAATGTGAAAGATTTGAAGGAAAACCGGTTCTTGGGGAAAAATAGGGGCCAGGGGTACTGTAGATGAGGTTCTTAGAGCGATGGGGATCAAGAAAGGATCAGGTGCCCATCAAAATTGAATATGAATCACTGCAGCGACTTTCTTGAGCTTTTTGGGGGATTCAGCGCCAGGAAAGGGTCAGAATTTGATTGAAGCGAAGGGGCAGGTTACTGTAGTGACTGGTTTTGGACTTTTTGGAAAAATCGGTGTCAAAAAGCGACAGGAACTCATTGAAACTAAGAGGACAGGATCTGGATTGCCGGGTACCGTAGGACCTAGATCATCGGTTACTATAAAAACTAAATTGTCTCATGCCTTAGTGTCTGCCTCGGTTGCTTTAAAAAATCACCAATTGGCTTTGATCTTCCGATTTCTACATTTCACAAATTGTGACTCCAAATCCCACTAAAAAAGAATCTCGAAAACAGGACCACCTGTGTTTACATAAGCGACTTTCGCAAATTGTGACTTCTTTTGACACTCGAATTTTACCGCCACATCTGGCAATTTTTCCTCTGCCGTCTCTCAATTTCTAACAGTGTCTCCATGCGCCTAGCTTCTTACCCCGCCCCCCTTTGGGGATCGTCCGCCCCTCTGGGGATCGCAGAAGTCTCAAGTCTATGCGGCCACGCCCCTTTTCCAGGGTCAGCCGGAACAATTTTACTCCATGCCAGAGACCATCTTCAAGGCGATCTTCGCCTACTATCACCAGGATTTTAAGTACCTCTGGTGTAATGAGGATGGAAAGGTTAGTGATAAGGGGATGGGGCGGAGGTAAGAAAGATTAATGAGATACAGAGTAGTTCCGTTGTTAATCAGTATAGATTACGTGCATAGGTAATAAGTGATAAGAGGATAGGGTAGTGAACGGGGGTATATGAAAAAATACAGCACTCCCCCTTGTTGACAGATAGTGAACCCGGGGTGTTGTTAACCATACCCCCGGTGCTCAGTTTTATTAGGCATGCAGATTTGACATTTACACCTGTTTTGCACACACACTATCACCATTTCGAAATGGCACATTCATTGCGATTCAATTGTGAAAATTAACTAAAGGAGAGCTCAGTAACAAAATCATCGAACGGTGAGCCAGGGGATGAGAGATCGAGGTAAGTAAAGGAGTTACAGGTCTCCTGAACACGATGGTACACTTTACTTCTAGCTCCGCCCCTTTTCCAGCAGGCCACGCTTCCCAATTACTTGACTATTACCAGAGTATATAGGGTCCCCTGAACACAACGGTGTCGGCTTATTTTGGCTCCGCCCCTTCTCCAGCAGGCCACACCCCCAATTACTTGACTTTTACTAGAGTATATAAGGTTCCCTGAGCACGATGATACACTTTGATTTTGGCTCCGCCCTTTTTCCAGCAGGCCACGTTTCCAAATACTTCACTGACCTTCGATGGGCTCAATCGGGGGCTCAGTCGATCTTAGCTGTAACTCTGAGAAAAAAAATTCTGTGAGAGTAAGATGAGAGTTCAAAATACATGGATAATTGATTGGCAGTACAGTACCAACAATGCAAAATGAAATCAAAAAATACTTTGAGAAAATACAATTATTTATCAGAAGTTGAAACAAATCGAAACAAAATTAGAGAGAAACTTCTAGAATTCCAAATTTCAGAAGAAAAAACACATAAAATATACTGAAAACACTCTCCAACCTGAATTTTCGAAACAAAAAATCACCCGCAAAAAAAAATAAATCAATCAAATTCAATTAAATCCTTATCTCCTTCCTCCTTAGCGTCTCCATGTTTCCGTCGCTCCTCCAATCCTAATCCTGCCATCTCCTCCAACAGTTTCCATTGACTTATCCACCTCGGAGCCCTGTCAAATCCCTGCATCTCCACCTCAAAAATCACCGGTGCCACCAACAAAAATTTTGTTCTATACACCGAAAGAATCAATTTGTACGAGCAGCTGACCATTCTCCCGGTGAACGTTGGGTAGATTCTCTCATCTAGGACTTCCGACACCATTTTCTCCGCCTTAGACTCCCCAGGTTTTACCTTGAATTTGATGGGAGTACCTGCCAGGAAAACAGTCTTATTGGTCTTTTTGCACGGGGGATTTGGTTGGTTTGAGTTGAGGCAGTCATCATTTTGGCAGAGATGGATGGTGGTGATTCTGGAGATGGTTAGATGAATTGTATGGATTGTGTGTGGGGAATCGTTTTGAAGACAGATAACATGGGCGAGCCATTGGTTGTTGAAGAGCATGGTGGAGGAGAGGTGGAGCTGGAAATTGAAAGAACTTCAGTACATTCAATTTTGTCAGATTTGGATTCAGCATACTTGAATTAGACTAGGAGAAAATTTTCAGAGCTCTAGGCCCATTGGGAGCAAAGTTAGAAAATTTGAGCCGCTACGCGACCCGCGACGCGCCGCAATTTCCTAACTTTGCTGCCAATGGGCCGATTTTGATCAAAATTGATTTCTAGACTAAACTTGGCATGCTGATCACGAATTTTTTATTCTCAGGTGTTCCAGAACAAGGTCAGAGCATCCTTAAAACAGTCTTAGTACAACCTTAGTACAACCTTAGTACAACCTTAGTACAGCACTATAGAGATGGCCTAACTTTTCCAATGTGGTGGCCTAGAAAACTCCAATCTTTTCAATTTTATCAAATTTGGATTCAGCATGCTTGAATTAGTCTGGGATAATTTTTTCACAGCTCTAGGACCTTTGGGAGCAAAGTTAAAAAATTTGAGCCGCGACGCGACCCGCGACGCGCCCCAAATTTCCCAACTTTGCTCCCAGTGGTCCGATTTTGATGAAAATTGACTTCTAGACTAAACTTGGCATGCTGATTTCAAATTTTTCATTTTCAGGTGTCCTAACCTTCATCAAAATCCCTTGCTTCATCTCCTCTACCTTCAAACTCCGATCATCCAATGGATTGAGCCTCAACTGGTTCCCCATCATCACCGTGAAGCATTCCTTATTTTTCACTGTTTTCAAATCAACACAATCTACAGTAACCTTCACAAAATATTTGATTTTCGCCGTATTCGAGTTGTAAGACGGCGGCAGTTTTTCAGGCAGTTTGTAGGAGAACGAAGCGGTGCAAACTGGGGCTCGGAGATTTTTCTGAAATGAGAAAGGATAATTTTTGAGTGATTAGAGAATGTGAAAAAATATAGGACGTAGAGAATGAAATTCTCTATCGATTCGTATAAATTTCATATAGGGTTGTATCAGAAAATGTGGGTCAAAATCAAGAATAACTGATTTTTTACGATTTTTCCAGGATTTTCAACTTTTGGAACCACGTTTTCTGATACAAACCTATATGATATTTATACCAATCGATAGAGAATTTAATTTCCTACCGATTGGTATATATTTCATGTAGGATTGTATCGAAAAATCCTGGCTGAAAACAAGAAGAAACAAATTTGATGCTGAAATTTCGAACATTTCAGCTTTTGAGCTTCATTTTCTGGTACAACCCTATAGGAATTATATACGAATCGGTAGAGAATTCAATTTCCTACCGATTGGTATGAAAATTATATAAGGTTGTATCAGAAAATGTGCTTGATATACCAAAAAATCAGTATTCAACCAAAAAATTTCTGGAAGTTCTGATTTTTAGCCTTTTTTTTCTGAAACAACTCTATATGATATTCATACCAATCGATAGAGAATTTGATTTCCTACTCATTGATACAAAAATCATATAAGGCTATTACAGAAAATGTGAGTCAATGTCAATAAAAACTGGCTTTTTTGATTTTTCCAGATTTTTCGATTATTGATCAAAAATCCTGGCTGAAAACAAAAAAATCAATGTTTTTCTTTTTCATAGAGTCTATATGATATTTATACCAAACGAAGATAAATTCAAGTACTTTGGTATTAAAGTCATATAAGGTTGTTCCAGAAAATATGCTTGAAAATTCAAAAAAATCAAATTTAAGCCCATAAATTTCTGGAAATTCAGATTTTAAGTCACATTTTCGATTCAACTCTATATGATATTCAAACCAATCTCTAGAGAATTTTTCGATCTACTCGCTCAAAATACTCACCGGTTTTCCTTCTTCCGCTTCCCAGGATTCTATTTCCTCATTCAAGAACTCCAAGCACCTCCCATTTAAAAATCCTTTAATCGTCTCCTTTCCATGTACAGAAATCCTGACTTTCTTGACCAAAATAGAGTCGAATGGGTTCTTCAACATCACTTTTCCGGTTATGATTGAACCAGGGAAAAGTGTGTGCTGGTCGAGAAACACTTGGGCCGAGGCTCTTGGGTTCATGTTGGCTTTGGCGTAGGAGCACTGAAAATTAGTTAATACAGTAAGCGGGTTCGGGAGCGTGATGGGGCCATCCTAGAGCTATCTGATGAAACAAGTAGTCAGATTCTAGCCAAAAATAGGCCATTTTCAGTCAAAAATAGACCATTTTCAGTCGAAAACAGACCATTTTCAATCGAAAATAGACCATATTCTAGCGAAAACCAGGCCGTTTTCTGGCCAGAGATAGTCATTTTCTGGCCAAAAATAGTCATTTTCTAGCCAAAAATAGTCAGATTCCAGCCAAAAAGAGACCATTTTCAGTGAAAAATAGGCCATTTTCTATCCAAAAATAGGCCATTTTCAGTCAAAAATAGGCCATTTTCTAACAAAAAATATACACTTTCCAGCCAAACATAGGACATTTTCAGTCAAAAAATGACCATTTTCGGTCAAAAATAGGTCAATTTCAGTCAAAAATAGGCCATTTCCAGCCAAAAATAAGCCATTTTCTAGCCAAAAATAGGCCAAATTCAGTCAAAAATAGGTCATTTTCTACCTAAAACATAGGCTATTTCTAGCCAAAAATAAGCCACTTTCCAGTCAAAAACTCCTTTTTTTTCGATTTTAGGGTCCTAGATCATAACCTACCGGCCTAAGCTGGTTGCCTGCGCCTTTAAATTTCAATTAAGTGCCTGCGCCTTTAAGGTTACCTGTCTCGCCATCTCCTCCTTCTAAATCGATAAGAAATATAAGAAATATATGTCGAAAAGAATCTGCCAACCACCACCAAAAAATAATATTATACACGACGAACGGTTTAAGCGAGAACCATTCCCATGATGATAAAACAGAGAGAGAACAGTGTGATCAGTGAGAGGGAGCAGAGAGAAAAACACAGCAACAACTGAGGAGAAGCGTTCTCTCTCGGCTGGCTGTATGTGTGGTGGTTTTATTGTAGAGGAAAACGATGTAGGGTCAGCCACCCCCCAAAAAATGGTTTATATGAGTCATAAAAATTGGAAATCTGGAACATAAACTGTGAAAAAAAGGAGACTACATAGAAAAGGGTGTTGTGGTATCGGGATAGTCTAACCAGCTGATCCTGGATCCAAAAAATGAAATTCAAAATTTCCTGATCGTAAGAGCCGACGTGGAAGTTTATCGACAAACCGCCTTTATCCTGGTCTAGCTAGTCCTGTTTCGTCTGGAGAAATCGAAAACTCTGTACTTGTTTCTTGAAAAATTGTGCACTTTTTCAGATCATTCACCTTTTTTTTACTGAAAATTCATCGCTGAAACCTCAAAACTGATTTTCTAGTGCTCAACATACCGTTTGGAGCTTAAAATTTTTCCACGTATTTCCAATTTTTTTTAGATTCAAATCTCTGGAAAGTCCCTAAAATTCGCTACAAAATGGGCCTAAAACCAACTCAAAACGTCTTTTTTGAAGCGAGTTATGCGCTTTCAAAGTTGGAGGTGAGAGAGTGAGAGACGCCAGAGAAAACGACTGTCTCGCTGTCTGCGTCCCACCTCCAACTTCAAATTTTGAATGCGCATAACTTCCTTCAAAATCGAGGTTTTCAGCTGGTTTTTGGACCATTTTGTAGAGAATTTTCAGCGCTTCCTGTGGATATAAAATTCAAAACTATTTTCCGATTTTTGAAGAATCAGAATTTTCCCAGATTTCTCCCATTTTTCAAATTTCAGACCGCTGGGAAACATCTGAAATACCTTTCAAAATGATTCAAAAACCAGCTCAACACCTCCATTTCGAAGCGAGTTATGCGCCTTCAGTTTTGAAAGTGAGAGAGTGAGAGACGCCAGAGAAAACGACTGTCTCGCTGTCTGCCTCCCACCTCCAACGTCTCTTTCTCTGCTGTCTCTCACCCAAACTTTAAAGCCTCATAACTCGCATCATAATCAAGCTAGAAACGTCGTTTCTGGACCACTTTTACAGTTTTGATGAGGACATCATGAAAAAATGAGTTTTGGGATCCTAGGCCACGGCCACGAAAAGTTCGGCCACCAAAATTCGAAGAAGCATAACTGGACCAGTTTGTTCGAGAATTTAAGGCGAATCTAGTAGTTTATGATCCTAAGAATTTCCAAAAATATTTTTTTTCAAGTCCCTTTCTCTCACGTCACTATTTTCAGATATCATTTTTATCAAGTTTTTATCAAAACCCAAAAATCAAATCCACTAAAAAAAGAAACACCAAATAATTTGCATTTCAAAAAAAATATCGAGAGGCTTCCAACACACAAACAAACCAACACAAAAAAGATCACAGTTTTATTCTCTCTCTCTGAAAATATTCGTCTCTTCGTTTCCCGTACTATTTCGTGTTTTTCCGCTCGAAACGGTTTTCGTGGCAGTCAACGGGGAGGGGTTTCAGCTTTTTCAGGTCAGTCGTGTTGGAATTACGTCGAGGTGAACGATCAAAGGATGTCTGGGGTGAGTATGCTTGTAGAAATACCTCTAATAGAGTGGCACCTTCCTGAATATCAGGTGAGCTTTCAAAAACTAGGGCAGGACCCACTAAAAGCAGGACCTGACCTTCCTCAGTTCCAGCTTCTCTCTCCATCACCAGCTATCACCATCCTCCTTGAAAATGAGTCCCTCCGCCCTGGGGACAAAGTCAAGGGAAAGATTCGTCTGGAGTGCCGGCGTCCAATTCCGATGTCCGAGATGAAGGTGTCCCTTAGGGGGAAAAGGACCATCAAGCCGTTCCTGACTTACAGGACCAAGAAGTTTTTGAAGAAGGATTGCACCTTGTGGACCAGTGATAATGGGCATCGGGTGAGTTTGGGGGGAGATGAGTTAGTGTTCTGTGACAGGCAGTGACCGTAATCTTTGACCAATATCGACCGAAGCCCATTGACAGCTAGTAATCGAAGCACTATCTTAGTACAACCTTAGTACAACCTTAGTACTACCTTAGTACAACATTAAAACAACCTTAGTACAACCTTAGTACAACCTTTGTACAACCTTAGTACAACCTTAGTGCAACCTTAATACAATCTTAGTACCTCAAAAACTAACGATTTTCAACAGAATAAAACTCTTTTTTTCTAGAGATGTTCTAACTTTTTTAATGTGGTGGGCTAGAAAACTCCAATCTTCTCAATTTCGCCAAATTTGGATTCAGCATACTTGAATTAGTCTAGGATAAAGTTTTCAAAGCTCTTTGTCCCTTGGGGGCGAAGTTAGAAAGTTAGAGCCGCGACGCGCCCCATTTTTCTAACTTTGCTCCCAATGGTCCGATTTCGATGAAAATTGATTTCTAGACTAAAATTTGCATGCTGGTTTCGAATTTTTTGTTCTCAGGTGTCCTTACCTTCAACCTTAGTACAACCTTAGTACAACCTTAGTACAACCTTAGTACAACCTTAGTACAACCTTAGTACAACCTTAGTACAACCTTAGTGCAATCTTAGTACCTCAGACCGACAACAACCGTAGACCGGCAGTAACCGTAGCCCGGTAGTAGCCTAATCCAGAAAGTGACCGTATCCGTAGCCCCTTTACCGCAGTCACCGTTTCCCTCCTACCCACAGCTAACCATCTCCAGAACGAAATCCCTCCCGGCACCCACTTCTACACCTTCTCCTTCACCATCCCAAAACACCTCTTCGTTCCCTCGTTCCGTGGAACCATTGGAAACATCAAGTACTATATAAAAGTAACCCCAAACTTCGACATCCACTCCACCACCAAGATCTACAAGGAGTTCATTTTAAAGTTCGGGAATGAACCCGTTGTCAAGCTCACAAGAACCGAGCCAAATGACCCGGTTGAGCAGCTCAAGGAGAATGTCAAGTTGACGGTGAGTAATGAGGTACCTAACACCAAATTCGACGACAATTTACAGACCACGGTGTCCGATAACCTCATCCACCAGGGGATGCTTTTGAACGTCTCCGCCCATCTCCAGAACCTCTCCACCACCAAAACCATTCGAAAAATCCGCTTCAAGCTGGTTCAGGAGACTAATTACCACACCTGTCACAAGGACTGCGTGAAAATGGAAAAATCCTGCAATGCCCAGGAGACAGTCACTCTCGCGAAGACAGCCATGGAGGAATATTTGGTGCCATGCTTCCAGAACATCAACATAGTTCACATGTTCACCGTTCCCTCCGAGTTATACTGCACTTTTTCGGATGGAATGATCTCCAATGGGTTCAAAGTGGTCGTGGAGTTGTACACGGGAAGGGTGTTCGATGGGAAGCCGTTGGTGTTTGAGCATAAGCTGAAGGCATTGGATAGTGCTCCGATTGATGGGAGTGTGATGGTCTTGTGAGCTGTGAGCCTAATTATTTGTAGTCTGGGTTAGACTATCGGGATTTGTGATGTTTTTTTTTTTGCAAAACAAATAAATTTTAATATTTACAGACTTTTGGACATTTTCACAGACAAGAATTTTTTTTACAGACTTCACAGACTCACTAGTTTGAACGGAAGCAATTTCATCAGAAGGGGTGATATTCGAAAAATAAAATGCATAAAAAAACTGGTAGATCAAAAAAAAAATAAATATCATACAGAAAATTCTCGAAATTCCCTATAAATCTGTCCAAAAACCATCTCAAAACCTCAATTTTGAACCGAGTTATGCGTCTTTAAAGTTGGAGGTGAGAGAGTGAGAGACGGCAGAGAAAACGACTGTCTCTTTCTCTGCCGTCTCTCACCCTAGCTTCAAATCCTCATAACTCGCTTTATATTCAAGCTAGAAACCTCGTTTCTGGACCATTTTTACAGTTTTGATGAGGACTTCATGAAAAAATGAGTTTGGGAATCCTAGGCCACGGCCACAAAAAGTTCGGCCACTAAACTTCAAAAGCGCATAACTCGCTTCAAAATGGATGTTTCGAGATGGTTTTTAGACAAAAATTAGGTGAGAACTTGACGGATTCATAGAAAGTAAAGGCACATATGTACAACACGTTTCAAAATTAAGAGCCACATTCTTGAGACATTCCAGGCAGCCATCTTAGACACCCTGGATACGATTCCTGAACCCGAAGTTGGTCAGCTCATCCAACTGATTCAGAGGATCCACAAACACGGCATCACCGTCGCTTGCGGTAATCGGCATGGTGAACACCACTAAATTGTGAAGAATGTACCGATCAGTCGCCAATTTCACCTGCAGTTTGTAGGCCACCCTGATGAAATTGGCAGAAAACGACGGGTACAGCTGCATGGGAATTTGCATCGTGTAGGAATAGTCGGACTGTTCCATCCGACGGACCTTGAAATCAAGGATCCCGCTATCCACAATGGTGGTTTCCATGGAGTCTTCGAAGGCGTTGGGTCCCGGGGTGTGAAATTCAGCGATACGGATCAACTTGAACTTGATTTTCCGGACCACTTGTGTGGATTCGTTCTTGAGTTGAGCACAGATTTGGAGAGGCTGGCCCGGGAAGATCACGCGGTCGGAGATGGTTGTCTGGAAGAATTCAGGAATTGATGAATATGTCACAAAGTCCTTTTATTGAAAACTAAAAGTTCGCTAGATTTTTGCACAGCTGGGAAGTCATTGACATTTTTGCAGATTTCCTCAAATTTTTTACACTCAAATCACCGGAAAACCTCTAAAATTCTCCAGAAGATGGCGCAAAAACCATGCCAAAAGCTCAATTCCAAAACGAGTTATGCGCCTTCAAAGTTGAGGGTGAGAGACGGCAGGGAAAGGGACAGTTTTTGTCTCTGGCGTCTCTCACTCTCTCACCCCGAACTTTGAAAACGCAAAACTCTCTTTAAAATTGAGCTTGGTTTTTAGAGCATTTTGAAGCTAATTTTATAAGCTATCAAGTGATATACAATTTGGACATATTTATGGATTATAAAAGTTTTTGATTTTTTTCGAAGAATTTTTCAAAATTGCTCAATTACTTAACCTCCAGAAAGTTTTTAAAATTCTCTACAAAACGCTTTCAAAAACAGCTCAAAAGCTCCATTTTGAAGGAAGTTATGGCCTCTCGAAGTTGGAGGTGAGAGAGTGAGAGACGGCAGAGAGAACGCCTGTATGTTTCTCTGCTGTCTCTCACTCTCTCACTTCCAACTTCAAAAGCGCGTAACTCCCTTCAAAATTGAGTTTTCCAGATGGTTTTTGAACCGATTTGTAGCAAATTCCATGAGTTTTAAGATGATATAAATTTTGGAAATATTGTTGGATTTGGAAAAATCGGAGGTTTTTCTGGAATTCTTTAAGCTTGCTCAATTTCTCAACCGTCGGAAAGTCTATGACATTTTCTGTAAAAAGATTCAAAAACCAATTCGGAAATAGTTTTGAAAATTGAAAAATTGTGATTTTTCTAGAATTTTCTAATTTTTCTAGGTTTCTTATTGAAAAAATGCTTCAAAAAAAAAAATCAAAAATCGCTACAGAAAGCTCCAAAACCGAGCTCAAAACCTGCTAATCGAAGGAAGTTACGCCCCCTTAAAGTTTGAGGTTAGAGAGTGAGAGACGCCAGAGAAAACGACTGTCTGTTTCTCTGACGTCTCTAGCCTCTAAATGATAAGGGCCCAATTCAAATGTTCCCTACCTTTAGAGTCATATCCTTTTGTCCCAGCGTCATTTTCGAGCTCGGATCCTCTCTTGGATTTCTGATGATGGTGGCTTTCTGGACCAAAAAGACCTCCTGCTTCCCTGACTGGAGTGGTTGACGGTACCAATCCATGATGACCTCAACATAGTATCGGATGGATCCTTTTTTGGTGTGGAAGGTGGGTGGAAGATCATCGGGAAGAGGGAAGGAAAAGGAGAAACAATGGTGAGCAGCGGGACGGGTATGGCAGCTGTCGGGAAGGATCTGGAAGGATAAGGAGGGTCTCGGGAAGGATAAGGAGGGTCTCGCAGCGCGTTTGGAAACTCTTACTGTAGTTTTTTCTGTTGCTGTACCTAGCTGTACGCTGTACGCTGTACCTAGCTGTACGCTATACGCTGTACCTAGCTGTACCTAGCTTCAAGCGGCATTAGTTTAAAGGCGCAAGCAATTTTCAAAAACATTATATTTTAAAGGCGCATATCCGGCTAGACTCATCTAGACCCCACTACTATTCACATTAACTCAATGACTCACTATCCCAGTACCACTCTCTTCGTCCCAAATTTTCAGCTCCTCCATGAAGAACTGCTTGGTGAACGGAATAGGATAGGTATTGACGAGCTCCTCTCCATAGACACGAATGATAGAGGCGGCTTTCAGGAATCGGCAGTGCTGACAGAGCAAGACCTTGCCGGTCAGGGGCTGTCCAGCAGGAGCAATGACACGGTTGAGGACGATGATTGGTGGAGAGGGTTTCTTCTGGAAAATTATTGATTTTAGGCAAGTCTAGGTTGATTTTAGGCAAGTTTAGGTCATTTTTAGTCAAAATTAGGTAGAACTCATTATAATCTAGTTCGACTACATGCTAACCTAGATTAATTTTGAGGTGATTTGAGTAAATTTTGGTGTATATAAGGTTTTATTCGAGCTAGTTGTGGGCAATTTCAGTCAGTTCTAGGCACAATTAGATCATGCTACTGTAGCTCAACTTTAAGTTAACTGGGATTGAAATCTGGTCTATTTAGATTGGTGTCAGGCGAGTTTAGGTCGATCACAGGCCGGTTTGTAGCAAGTTAGGGGAGTTCAAGGCAAGTTATGGCCGATTTTCAGTCATTTCCAGCTGACCTTGGTTGAATACTTGCTATATCAAGGTAATATCAGGGCAACTCATGTCGATTTCATACGTGTCGAAGCATTTAATCGCAGGCCACTTTAGGTATGTTCTTAATCTACTCTAGATATGTTTCTAGGCCACTTTGGCTATATTTATAGGCCGTTTGAAGTATATTTCTAGACCGTTAAGGTAAATTTTAGACTACTTTAGGTATATTTATAGCTAGCCAATATCAATTTCAGACTAATCTAGGCCAGTTTCAGGCTCATTTGGATCAATCTCAAACGATTTTGATTTAATTTCCGAATCGATTTGTTTCGAAATATCCCGATTATTGTGAAGTTTTTTGGTAAATGTTTTGGTCGACTTTCAGTTATTTCCAGCTGACTTTGCTTGAATTCTTGTTATGTCAGGTTAATATCAAACCTAGACCAAATTTCAACTATTATAGAGCTAATTCTAGCCAACTTAGATGGGGCTTAAGAGGCGTTCTGTGAGGACCCTGAGAACTCGATGTCATTAGGATTTCTAGAATTTGCAGAAACTCAATGAAAAAGGTAAATAAGATGTCCTGAACACGATAGTCCACTTTCAGGCAAATCCAGGTCAGTTTCAGGTTCATTTGGATCAATCTCAGCCGATTTATCTAGAGTTTCCGAATCGATTAGTTATGAAATATCCCGATTGTGAAATTTTTCGGAAAATTCAGTATACCTGAATATAGGTTAGTGTCCGGTTGTATTAACTCAATTTCAGACTAATCTGTATCAATTTCAGGCTCATTACGATCAATATCAGCTGAGTTTTTTTTTTCAAGTTTCCGAATTGATTAGTTTCGAAATATCCCAATTATTGTGAAATTTTTTGAAAAATTCAATATACCTGACTAGTCATCTCCTCTTCCAGCTATCCTGCAGGACTGAGTATGGTCTACCGGAGACTAGATCCTGAAAAATGATAGTTTTGAGCTTTTAAACGAAAAAAAGCTTAGGAAAACTAGAAAAACCACAAGATTATGAGAAATTGATTCAAATGAAAGTTCTGCTGGAGAAACGAACATAACAGAGACACCACAGAAAATTCTATATGAATTGAAATTGGAGGATGACGTGGCAGTTTGTATATTTTTCTTACGAAATCATTGGGATAAACAGTAAAAAAGCTACTAGAGTGATCAAACATCTAATTGATGAATCATGGTGATCACTAGAAATTTCTGGAAACTGGAAGCTGACCACTGGTCATCGGTGACTCAGAATCAATGGTTCTGATCACTGTGAACCCAAGGATTTTTTTTCTTCATAAAGGTAATCTATGGTTATTCCAAGAAAATGATCATAAAAATCTACCCTAGCTCCCTGAATCTATACAGTATCCCGAAAACTATTGCTACAGTAACCTCCATCATCCTGCTACAGTAACCTCCATCATCCTGCTACAGTAACCTTCTTCATCCTGCTATAACATCCACCTCCAAAATTCCAATGTCAAAGTTCACCTGAACCAACCGCTAGAATTCTGAGCCGCTTGTGCGCCCTACACAGTTCATTGTTCACCTTTTCCACTACAATGTACATCTTCTCATATGGTTTCGGGGAGGTGCACCGAAACATCATCACGGCTGATTTGCATAAGTCGTAGTGAATAGTATAAAACTATTGGCGACCGTCATCAAAGATAACTTTTTTTCACAAAAAATGTCATCCCAAACCACTGTTACGTCTTCCTCGTCAGCTGGTACTGTATCCATTGGAATGGTTGATCAGGATGAGGAGGAGAGAAGATATGGATGTGCTGGTGGCAATCGGTACATTGTTCTAGTTATTTCTTTACTGTTCTTGTCGTTTATGCTGTCTTCGTGAGTTTTTCATAATGATCCGAAATTCCGCTGTATTTCTGAAAGCATTTATGGGTAACTTGAAAAATTTCAGTTTTCAAATAAAAATTTCACACTACAAATAACTGAAAAGCCCCGAAAATACCCTACAGAATGGTCTATAAACTAGGTTGAACGCTCAATTTTGAAGAGGGTTATGCGCCTTTGAAGTTGGAGGTGAGACGCAGAGAAGCTCGACTGCCTCTTTCTCTGCTCTCTCTCACTCTCTCGCCTCAAATTTAAAGACGCATAACTCGCTTCAAAATTGAGATTTTTAGATGGTTTTTGCACCGTTTTGTAGGGAATTTCGAGGGCTTTCATGTGGCAAGCAATTTAAAAAATCTAAAATTCTGTTATTTTCAGAAAAAAAAATTCAAAAAAAAATTATTTTTGTAAAGAGCACCAAAAAGCCTTCAAAATTCTCTACAAAATGGTCAAAAAACCATCTCAAACCTTCAGTTTTGAAGCGAGTTATGCGCTTTCCAAATTGGACGTGAGAGAGTGGGAGACGTCAGAGAAGCTCGACTGTCTGGCGTCTGTGTCTCTGCCGTCTCTCACTACCAACTTTAAAGGCGCAATAATTCCTCCGGAATAGAGGTTTTGACTTGGTTTTAACACTATTTCGTAAGGGATTTCAAGAGCTGTCAGATGATTTAAAATTTGAAGAATTCGGAAGTTTTGTCATTTCTAGTAAAAAAAATTCCAGAAAAAAAGTTATTGTCCTAAATAGCACCAGAAAGACCTTAAAATTCCCTATCGTATGGTCCAGAAACCAGGTCGAAAGCTCAATTATAGAGAGAGTTATGCGCCTTTGAAGTTGAAGGTGAGACGCAGAGAAGCTCGACTGTCTAGCGTCTGTGTCTCTCACTCTCTCACCTCCAACTTCAAAGGCGCGTAACTCCCTTCAAATTGGAGCTTTTGAGCTGGTTTTTTGACCTGTTTGTAGGGAATTTCAAGGGCTTTCTAATAATACAATCTTGAAAATTTAATACCTGTGATTCTCATTTGGTTGTTGGGCCTTCACTTTGGAAAATAGCTTCAAAACACCTTCCAATCTTCTAGAATCATCTGCTACAACGCCTGTTACGTCTCCATGGTCAACCTCCACTCCTCTCCCTACTACGATGACTTCATAACTTCCAACAAATCAATAGATGAAGTTAACTGGAACGACCCAGACCTTCCCCTATCCCAAAGGCGCTTCGCCTTCGGAACCGCCGAAAAAAGTCTCGGATTCGCCGCAGGATTCCTTGGAGCCATCGCGGCAGTGGTGCCAATGTCAAGGTTAACCGCCAGATTTGGATGTCATAAAGTGATGACTATCAGTGGAGTCTTTGGGACTATCCTCGTCATTATCACCCCACTAGTGGTGTCCTGGAGCTTCCCAGTCTTCGTTATGCTTCGTGTTTTTCAAGGAATCACTCTGGCCAACTTATTCACGACGGCTGGAGTGGTGGTGAATGAGTGGGCGGCGATGAATGAGAAGGGTCTTTTCATTTCGGTACTTTCGGCTCATGTGGAGATGGGTGCCGTGTTCACCATGCCGGTTTCTGGGGCGTTGGCTACTAGTGGTGAGTAAAAAAGGAGGAATTAGCTTGAAAATGGCCCAAAAACCAGGTCAAAACCTCAATTTCAAAGCGAGATATGCGCCTTTGAAGTTGGAGGTGAGAGAGTGAGAGAGTGGCAGAGAAAACGACTGTCTACTTCTCTGTCGTCTCACCGCCAATTTCAAAGGCGCATAACTCCCTTCAAAATGGATATTTCAAGATAATTTTTAGGCTATTTCGAAGCAAACTGCAAGAGCTTCCAAATGAGATGAATTTTGAGCTGTTCGAAGAAATCTGAAAATTCCAGATTTTCCGATTTTCCAAAATTTTTTTTACATAACCTTATTTTCCATCAAATTCGCTACGAAATGGTCTAGAAACCAGTTCAAAAGCTCTATTTTGAAGCGAGTTATGCGCTTTTAAAATTAGAGGCGAGAGAGTGAGAGACGACAGAGAAACAGACAGTCGTTTTCTCTGCCGTCTCTCACTCTCTTATCTCCAACTTCTAAGAGCTTTTCTTGCGCAAAACTTGCTTCATAGAGAAGCGTACCCCCGGCATCTTATTTCCATGTTTCCCTACACATACCCTGCTTAGAGTTGGCAATCGGTCGGTCGAGCGTCGACTATGTCTAGAGAATGATGTTGTCAGCTCACTCCGGCCCGGGGGACCCGAGGGGTGGGAGCTAGACCATAGCTTCCACGACTCGTGCCTGCCGAAATGTTCAATGAGAAGCCCGGAACCAAAGTGACGGAATCCGGAT
>GL379803.1:85577-96868 GCA_000143925.2 Caenorhabditis brenneri | reverse complement strand
GGACTTTTCTCCATTAAACTCAACTTCCACAAGAGGGCCTTCCTTCCCGGTGAGGTTATCAAAGCACTTGTCACCATGGAGAACAACTCGTCCAAGACAATCAATCAACTGGAATTTCAGCTCATTGAGCAGTCTCACTACCATTCCCGACCCCAGAAGACCTGTTGCTCCGTCAATGAGAGTCTCAAGGATTGCCCAGTCGCCATGAAGTACCGAAGGGATGCGGAACGTATTCTAAACCAGGGAACCCATAAATGCAACATTGCTCCACGGCAAACTCGTCAGGTCGTTGTGGAGATTCAAATTCCCGCCAACACTCGTGCCACTTTCGAGTCATCCATGATCTCTATGGGGTATATGCTTGGATTCTCCGCTCGAAATGGGTCACTGACCAATAACAAAGTGTCGTGCAACGCCCGTATTTTGATTGGAAATGAGGAGAAGATTGATGGAGAGAAGAGAGGATTCCTGGCTGTTGACTCGTTGCCACAACCTCCACCACCACCATATTCTCCATAATTTTTTTTGTCTATGTCATTTTTTTGGTTTTTTTCTGAATTTGTTACGTTTTTTTTTGGCTAAAGTTAATAAATAATCTGAAAGTAATTAGTTGTACAGTTCTTCTACAGTAATCCCCATGACCGGTGCAAACGTAGTTGGGGGAGGCCACCGAATTTTTGTCACAGGCGGTTTATTTTAGGGCTCTTCTTTTACGGGAATACGTTCGTGCAACTAGAAATCATTTGGAGCTCATTTTCAGCTTGCGTCAAAATTGTCTGAAAATCGATATTTTTGGGAAAATTCGACTTTTTTCTATTGAAAAAGCTTTTTATCGTATTTCCTCAGCCTGTTTTGACCCCAACTATGTTTGCCCCAATTTGGTTTCTGAACCATTTTATAGAGGATTTTCAGGGCTTTTCAGTGATGTCAATTTTCGGAAAATTCAAAAAACTCAATTTTTTCTTTTTTTTTTGAAAAGCGTTTTATCTTTTTATCACTGAAAAGCACTTGATAATCTTTTGCAAACAGTCCAAAAACCAGCTCAAAAGCTCGATTTTAAAGCGAGTTATGCGCTTTCAAAGTTGGCGGAGAGAGAGTGAGAGGTGGCAGAGAAAACGACTGTCTGTTTCTCTGCCGTCTCACCTCCAACTTCTAAGGCGCATAACTCCCTTCAAAATTAACCTTTCTAGATGGCCACTTTGTAGCGATTTTCACAGACTTTCTGGTGGGTCAAGAGGGAAAAATTGGAAATTCTAAAAATTTTGTATATAAAAACGTCCTGAAATCGGCTTCATCGGAAAGCTCTGAAAACCTTGCGCAAAATGTTCCAGAAACCATCCAAAACAATAGACTTTAAAAAGAAATGATCTTTTGAAGTTAGATGGCCAAACTTTCCGTGGCCGTGGCCTAGAATACCAAATTTGATTTTTCCTTGAAGCCCAAAGCCAAACGGTGTAAATAGTCTACAAACCTGCCTAATAGAGTGTCGCCTTGCAAGACAATGCTCGCATTATTGAAGTTCCTAAAAGCTCTATTTCGAAGGAAGTTATGCGCTTCCAAAGTTGGAGGAGAGAGAGTGAGAGACGGCAGAGAAAACGACTGTCTGCTTCTCTGGCGTCTCACCTCCAACTTCAAAGGCGCATAACTCCCTTCAAAATAGGCCGTTTTGGCTGGTTTTTGGACTAAGTTAACCAGAATTTTTAGCAGTTTCGGGGAACAATATTTTATGAGAAATTGGTCATATCCGAAAAATTTGAAAAGGAGCCGAAAAGTCTCAAAAACTCCCAAACAAATCTTTTCGAAAGTTTGCTGAATTCTACGTTCCTGAGAAGCCCTTAAAACTCCCAGTAAACTCGTCAAAAAATCATCTCGAAATCTTCATTTTGAAGCGAGTTATGCGCTTTCAAAGTTGGAGGTGAGAGAGTGAGAGGGTGGCAGAGAAAACGACTGTCTCTTTCTCTGCCGTCTCTAGCTCTCTCTCCCTCAGCTGCGAATTTCGCATAACTCTCTCCAAATTTGAGCTTTCTAGCTGGTTTTTGGCTCATTTTGAAGACAATTCGAAAACAAAAAAATCAATAAAAGTTCATTTCTTCGAAGGAGTCTTCGCACTGAACTTCCCCTTAATATAAGCCACCATTCCAGACTTTCCATCACATTTCTTCAGATTCTGCTCCTCTAAAACGTCAGAAGTGATGTTAGAAGACTCCGTCAGATTTCCCTCATTGAACTGGATACTAGGCGGCTCCTGTGCGTCCACTTTGACAGATTTCCAAGAGGAATTCTGATTGGTGGCAGGGGTCCTGGAGACGGGTGTAATGGAAGGGGATACCGGTGAGGTCATGACAGATTTAGCAGACCCATCCGGGGTGGTGACTGGTAGATCAAAAAGTGATGGGCCACGATTCGCGGACATCTCATCCGAGTCCGGGAAACCAAGCTCGCGGAGGAATGTCAGCTCACGGTAGGCGATTTCCAGAGAGTCAGCTGGAAGGGGCAAGTCGAACTGGCGATGCATTCGTTCTTCTGGAAAAAAAAATGATTTTTTTGATTTTGATTAGAGAACTAACTTTTCCTCTTCAATTTCGAATTCAAATCTCCACTCTCCGCCGCAAACGATGGGTACTGCTCCACTTGCTCGGCTTCGAGACTTGGCGCCGGGGAGGTACGGGCTCCGTGTGGGCGGCACGCTATTATTCTGGAAATTTCTATTCATGGTCAGGATCGCCTTGAAATTCTGCATAGAATGGTCGAAAAACCACATCAAAAGCTTCATTTTGAAGCGAGTCATGCGTCTTTCAGCTTTAGCGTGAGAGAGGGGGGGGGGAGACGCAGAGAAAGAGGCAATCGTTTTCTCTGGGGTCTCTCACTCTCTCACTTCCAACTTTGAACGCGCATAACTCGCTTCAAAATTGAGTTTCTGAGTTGGTTTTTGGACCATTTTGTAGAAGATTTCAAGACACATCTGGCGATATAAAACTTGAAATAATTTTCTCGAAAGTTCGAAAAAAAAATTTCAAAAACTTTTCTGATCAAGTTGCACATCATCAGAAAGCTCATGAAATTCCCTCCTCAACGATCAAAAAACCAGCCTAGGATCTCAACTTTGAAGCGAGTTATGCGCCTTTGAAGTTGGAGGTGAGACGGCAGAGAAAGAGACAGTCGTTTTCTCTGCCGCCTCTCACTCTCTCACCTCCACCTTCGAATGCGCATAACTTCCTTCTAAATGAAGGTTTCTGGTTGGTTTTTGCGCAGGTTTGTAGAGAATTTTGCGAGCTTTAAAGTAGTATACAATTTGGTAAAAACTGTTTCACTCAAAATTCTAAAAATTTTCACAGAATTTATTCACATTTTCTATTTTCCGAATCAAATCATGTATGATTAGATGCGCCTTGGGAATCTCTACAAAACGGTCCACTAACGATCCCGAAATCTTCGTTTTGAGGGGAGTTATGACCCTTTGAAGTTGGAGATGAGACGGCAGAGAAGCAGACAGTCGCTTTCTCCGCCGCCTCTCACTCTCTCACCTCCAACTTCAAAGGCGCATGACTCGCTTCAAAATTGAGCTAGAAACTTGGTTTTTGGACCATTTTGTTTAGAATTACAAGGCGCATCTGGCTATATGAAACTTGAGATAATTTTGTCAAAAGTTTAAAAAACCGAAAAAAAACTTTCTGACCGAATTGTATATCATCAGAAAGCTCATGAAATTCCTCATTTAACAGTCAAAAATCCAGCCCGAAATCTCGACTTTGAAGCGAGTTATGCACTTTTCAATCTGTGGGTGAGACAGCAGAGAAAGAGACAGTCGTGCTCTCTTCCCCCTCTCACTCTCTCACTCCCAACTTTGAAGGCGTGTAACTCGCTTCAAAATTGAGCTTTCGGGCTCGTTTTTTGACCATTCTGTAGGGAATTTCAAGGCGCATCGAACTATAAAAAATAAAATCAATTATTTTTGAATTATAATTTTTCGCAAAACTAAAAATCAACATCGTTTTTGGAGTTTTCAAACCAGCTCAACTTACTCCACAAATCCATCAGTCTTCAAATCTTTCAAAATCTTCGCGACCACCTGTTTCTTCTTAAACTTCTTATTCCCCTCCACCAACGACTGATTCCCAATCATCAATAGCTGATCACCAACGAGAAGTGCCGTACTCATATTGGTCTTCGCATAAATCCTATCTACCACAACTTGCCTTTTCCTCGATGCCAACCCTATTCCAATCCTGTCATTACTATCCTTCAAGACGGTCACCTCAAAATACTGTCGGCTCTCATCGTGTTGTCCTTCAAGCCTGACCCAATGATCCTTACTCGGGCATCTGAGATTCCAGGCACGGATTACGGTAACCGTAGTCTCATAAGATTTGGAGAATGCCGCTGTGACGTCATCCGGGTTCCAGACAGGGAACCCACTGACCTTGCAAATCTGGTCCCCGGACATGAAAAGGGTCACCAACGGTTTCGGGACAACGGAGAGAACCATGTTTCGATTGAGACTTTTCCGGTCGGTCAGAAGACTGAAAACTGGGTTACGAAGATCCTTGGGAATCTCCACAAGGACCGCAGAGAAATGGGTTGGTGGCGCCTGGAGGACTTTTTGTATTGGCGGAGGGGGCGTGTCGTTCAAATTGAGGTCCAGTGTTGTGAGAGTCATGGTAGCTGAGGTGGTGTTGTTGTCCTCCTCATTTGCGGTGACTTCCATGCCTTCGGACACGTCTTCAGAGATACTTAGGCTTGCACGCTTTTTTGGCTGGAAAATATATTTTGCTTTCTCAAAAAATGGTCAGGTGCGCCCGGAAAGCTTCAGAAATTCCCTAAAAAATGATCCAAAAACCATTTCGAAATCTCAATTTTGAAGCTAGTAAAGACGCTTTTAGGTTTGGTGGCCGAACTTTTCGTGGCCGTGGCCTAGGATCCCAAATGAATGTTCTTCTGAAAGCCTAAGCCACAACGATCAAAATGGTCCAAAAACCAGCCAAAAATCTCCATTTTGAAGCGAGTTATGTACCTTTGAAGCCGTAGGTGAGAGAGTGAGAGATGCCAGAGAAGCAGTCAGTCGTTTTCCCTGCGTCTCTCGATCTCTCACCCTTAACTGGAAAGGCGCATAACTACCTTCAAAATAGAGCTTTTGAGTTGGTTTTTGGACCATTTTGTAGGAATTTTCAAATGCTCTATGGTGACTAGCTTCTGTGGAATTGCTGTTTTTCACATCATGAGTCATAAGTAACCAAAATCCGGCTCAAAATTGTGTAAAAACTGTCCTAAAAAACAGCGATTTTGAGCTTTTTTTTCTCTAAATCCGGCAGCAATATCTGGTCCGTATTGGTCGGTTAGGACAACATTTCAGAAAATTTTAAACTTTTGGAACTTTTTAAAATAATCGAAAAGCCCTAAAAATTCCCTACAAAACAGTTCCAAAACCAGCTCAAAAGCTCAATTTTGAAGGGAGTTATGCCTCCACAAAGCTGGACCAGATACGGCAGAGAAAGAGACAGTCGTTATCTTTGGTATCTCTCACTCTCTCGCCTCCAACTTTGAAGGCGCGTAACTCCCTTCAAAACTGAGCTTTTGAGCTGGTTTTTGGAGCATTCTGCGAAGGACAGTATGAGTTACAAAACTGCTCATAAAACATTCCGAAAGCTCCATTTTAAAAGAAGTTATGCGCTTTTGAAATTGGAGACGAGAGATTGAGTGACGGCAGAGAAGCAGACAGTCGTTTTCTCTGCGTCTTTCGTTCTCTCACATCCAATTTCAAAAACGCATAACTCCCTTCAAAATTGAGCTCATTTCTCAAAAATTTACCTGCTTCGGTGACCTGGCCTTCCTTGTCACCTCCTGTGTTGGCACCCGTCTCGGTACTCCGCCATGAAACGAAACGCTATTCATACTCGATTTCATTTTCGATTGTTCTTTTGATGGTTTTTTGTTTTCTTTATCATTTTCACCACTCATCCTCGCACCTTCTACTTCTTGATTTGATAAAAATGTATTGAAATAATAATTAATAGAAAATATTTTTCCTTGAAGATATGAGGTTTCGATAAGGACAAAGGTCACGGGGTCAGGCCTTGAAATTGGTGCAAAAACCAATTCGAAAGCTCTATTTTGAAGGGTGTTATGCGTTTTTGAAGTTGGAGGCAAGAGAGTGAGAGACGCCAGAGAAGCAGACAATCTCGTTCTCTGGCGTCTCTCACTCTCTCACCTCCATCTTCAAAGGCGCATAACTCGCTTCGAAATAGACTCTTTGAACTGATTTTTGCACCATTTTGTACAGAATTCCAACGACTATCCATGGGTTAGTCATAATTTCAAAAAAGTGAAAAATTTTTTATTCCCAGAAAGTTCTCAATGACCACTCCACTTATTCTTGATGTAGGCCACAATTCCCGATCGCGCATCGCATTTCTTCAGCTCATCCTCCTCCGGAATATCCGACGTGATTTTCGACGTCTCATTTTTGGCGTCCTGGAAAAAAAAAACTCTAATAGAAGGGCACCCCCGACTAGCTAACCTCAAATTTAATGTCCTGTGGCATGTCCGGCTCCACTGGCTGCTTCCCAAACTTCTTCCGTTTCCGTGGAGTTTCTGCCACCGGAGTTTCAGACGACGTCAGTGGCAAGTAGAGGGATCCCGTGGATTTTTCGGTTTTTTCATTCATCGATGTACTTGACGCTGTTCTGGAGAGTGTGGTGGAGGATGGGGTGGAGGGGGCGGAGTCAGGGGCAGGTTGTCCGGGGGAGGGCGGTGCGTCGACGAGTAGTCCTGGGCCTCGGTCGCAAGGGGGCTGGAATAAGGTTTGTCTGTCTGTCTGTCTGAATGTCCGGATGCCTGTCTGTCTGTCTGAATGTCCGGATGTCTGCCTGCCTGCCTGCCTGCCTGCCTGCCTGTCTGTCTGTCTGTCTGTCTGTCTGTCTGTCTGTCTGTCTGTCTGTCTGTCTGTCTGTCTGCCTGTCTGCCTGTCTAACTGCCCGGATGTCTGTCTGTCTGTCTGAATGTCCGGATGTTTGTCTGAATGTCCGGATGTCTGTCTGAATGTCCGGATGTTTGTCTGAATGTCCGGATGTCTGTCTGAATGTCCGGATGTTTGTCTGAATGTCCGGATGTTTGTCTGAATGTCCGGATGTTTGTCTGAATGTCCGGATGTTTGTCTGAATGTCCGGATGTTTGTCTGAATGTCCGGATGTTTGTCTGAATGTCCGGATGTCTGTCTGTCTGTCTGTCTGTCTGTCTGAATGTCCGGATGTCTGTCTGTCTGTCTGTCTGTCTGTCTGTCTGTCTGTCTGTCTGTCTGTCTGTCTGTCTGCCCGGATGTCTGTCTGTCTGTCTGTCTGCCCGGATGTCTGTCTGTCTGCCCGGATGTCTGTCTGTCTGTCTGTCTGTCTGTCTGTCTGTCTGTCTGTCTGTCTGTCTGTCTGTCTGTCTGTCTGTCTGTCTGTCGGTCTAGATGTCCGGATGTCCACCTTACCAGCTCAAAATCAATAATATTCCCATTCTCATCCCTTTTCTCCCATTGCTTCAGGAAGCTCAACTCGCGGAACGCAATCTCCAAAGCGTCGGATTCCAATGGGAAATTGACGCCTTCTGGACGTTTCCCCTTACAAAAAATCCCTTTATCCACTCCGATCGCATATCCTGGATACTTTTTCGCCAATTCTGCCTCCAAACTAGCAGCTGGAGAGCTCCGCGCACCGACTAGACGGCAACCGATGATTCTGAAGAGAAAAATTCTGATCATAAAATTTGAAAAAAAGTTGAACCTACTCTGCATAGCCCTTTGCCTCACAACTACTTTTGATGGCGTCCAGGACTCGTTGTCGGAGGTTACGCTTGGATTTGGCGGTGAAGAAGTTGTCGTTGACTCCGAGGATCTGGTCACCGATGAGGAGGGTAGAGCTGATTGGAGTGTTCGCGTGGATCTGGAATAGCTCGTAAACTAGAATAGCTAGGGAAAAGTTGTCAACTAAAAACTTGTTTGAAATTGAATATTGAGCAAGTTTCCAGTTGACAACTTTTTTCTAGCTCGTTTGGCTAGCGAGCTATCGGCGGTTAAAGCTTGCGCGCCCCTTGCTCTTTCTCCTCTGCCACAAGCTAAGGGCTAACTTTCCTCAAAAGCCCATATCTCAAAAACTAGCAGCGCTAGAAGAAAGTTGTCAACTAAAAACTTGCTCAAAATTGAATTTCACACAAAATTTCAGTCGACAACTTCATTCTAGCTTTTTTGGTTCTTGAGATACGGCGGCTCAAAGCTCGCGCGCTCCCCTTGCGCTCTCTCTCTCCCTCTGCCTTCGTCTGCGGGGTACCCCAACTTTGACCATTTGTATCTCAGGAACCAAAATAGCTAGGAAGAAATTGTCAACAGCAAACTTGCTTAAAATTAAATTTCAAGAAAGTTCGCAGTTGACAACTTTTTTCTAGCTCGTTTGGCTAGCGAGATATCGGCGGTTAAAGCATGCGCGCCTCTTGCGCCCATCACTGCGTCTCTTCTGAGGGGTACTCTATCTTTGACCACCTGTATCTGAGGAACTAAAATAGCTAGAAAAGAGTTGTCAACTGCAAATTTACTGCGAATTTCAAGCTGAACAATTTTGTAGTTGACAACTTTCCCCTATCACTACTCCCAACTTACATGCTGAACCAAAATGCGTCTCTTCTTATCCATCACCAATTTCCATCCCTTCTCATGCTCGGTGACACCCCAAACCTTCACAGAAAAGTAGTGAAGTTGCTCGTCTCTCGGAGCCACCAGCTTGTTGATTTGTTCGCCAGTCAAACAGCTCATATTCCACACCCGGATTACTGTAACCGTCATCAACGCCGGATCCTTCAAATTCTTGTTGAACCCTTCCAAATAGGTCGTCAGGGTGTCTCGATTCCAAAATTGGCTCCCATTAATACTAGAAATCTGGTCACCGGGCATCAATTTAGTCATAAAAGGAAGTCCGACTTTTGTGAACACCAAATTGCGATTCAGAACCGAGTAGTTCAAAAAATCCGACCAGACACCTTGAACAACCACCGGTACGAAGTGAGTGGGCGGGGCCTCCGGGGGCGGGAGCTTTATTTTGAGATTTGATCTACTCAGACGTACACTAATAGTCTTCTCTTCCTTCGTGTCCTTGTCGAGTTCAGAACAGTCCATGGAAAGCAAGTCGGAGCGTTGTTGCTCGGAAATCGTCAGGTTGCTCTCTTTCTTTTTGAGCTGGGAAAAAGTTGGTTTTTTGGCGAAATTCTTTTTTTTTTTTTTTTTTGGTATGACTAGATGCGCCTTGAAATTCTCCACAAAATGGTTCAAAAACCAAGTTAAAAGCTTGAGTTTGAAGAGAGTTACAAGCCTTTGAAGTTGGAGGTGAGACGCAGAGAAAGAGACAGTTGTTTTCTCTGGCGTCTCTCACTCTCTCGCCTCCAACTTTAAAGGCGCGTAACTCCCTTCAAAATGGGCTTTTTTGGCTGGTTTTTGGACCATTCTAAATGTCGAGGTATGGGCTTCAAGAAGAAATAAAATTTGGAATCCTAGGCCACGATCACGAAAAGTTAGGCCACCACACTTCAAAGGCGCGTAACTCCTTTCAAATAAGACCTTTCCGACTGGTTTTTAAATCATTTGATAGCGAATTTCAAAGGCTTTCCGACCATCAGAAAAAATTTTGAAAAATTTCTCACGGTAACTAACTACCCACAGTAACCCTTACCTTGCTCCTCGGCGATCTCGCCAGTTTGAGACCCGATGGTGTGCGACGCAATGATTTTTGCTTCTTGTTATCCTTATTATTCTCAACTCCAGACATCTTACGAAACGAGTGGCACTAGCTGCTGACGTTGAAGATTTTTATCAGACGGACGGTCCGGCGGGAAATTTAAAAATACAATCGGGAAGCGGTTGGAAAGGGGCGGGATTAATCGGGGGTGGATTGGGGTTCACGTTTTTATTTTGAGACTTTCAATTTTTATTAATCCCAATCGTCATTCTCTCTTCATCTCTTTTTTCAGCTCAAAACCTTCATTTCAAAAAGAGTTATACCATTTTCAATTTGGAGGTGCGAGAGTGAGAGACGGCTGAGAAAACGACTGTCTCTTCCTCTGCCGCCTCTCACTTTTTCACCTCCAACTTCAAAGGCGCATAACTCCCTTCAAAATAAAGATTTTGAAATGGTTTCTGGACCATTTTGTATGGAATTTCAAGGTGCATCTGCTCGTATAAAAGCTAACTGATTTAGCTCGAACCCTGAAATTCCAAAAAAAGTTATATCCCGACCAAGCTGCGTATCATCAAAAAGCTCATAAAATGTGTTATTGATCTACGCAAAAACCAGCTCAAAAGCTCTATTTTGAAGCGAGTTATGCGCTTTTGAAATTTGAGGTGATAGAGTGAGAGGCGGCAGAGACAACGACTGTCTCTTTCTCTGCCGTCTCTCACGCTCTCACCTCCAGCTTCAAAGGCGCATAACTCCCTTCAAAATTGAGCTTTACACCTGGTTTTTGGACCATTTTGTAGAGAATTTTAAGGCGCATCCTCTCAAAAAATTTATTCTTCTTTATTCAAAAAATCTCAATAAGCATGTTCGGACTTCTCCGCCTTCTCATGACTTCCCTTCCCATCGATTTTCTCCTCCTTCTTCTTCCTCTTCCTCCTCTCCTTCTTCCTCTTATCCGTCTCCTCATCCTGATGGGATTCCAGGTCCGTGGCCGGGTTCTCCTCATTCTGCTCCTCTCGTTTTTTCTTCAATTTTTTGATAAGGCTGTCATTATTTTCTGATTTATTCTCCTTGTCGTCAGCTTCTTTTTTGACGTGCTCATTGGATGGTTTTGACTGTAAATTTGAATTTACGGCGATCTGGCGGGAATTCAAATTTTCCAAAAATTCAAAAAAATTCAAACGAACCTTCTCCTTCTTCAGCGACTGCGTCTTCTTTTTACTGAACATTTTGATGATCGACTTCGATTTTTTCGCCGTCACAGTCGGTTTTTCCGGTTTTTTCTCTTCTTTTTGTGGATTTTCCTTACTTTTCAGTGGATCCACCACTTTCGGAGGCTCTTCTCGGCTTTTGGGGGCTGGCGGGGGTTGAGGGGGAGGAGCCTGTGGGGCAGCTGGGGGAGGTGCAGGATTTTGAAGCGAGGAGGACTTGTTTTTCTTGATGGATTCGTTCTGGAAATATGAATGCTGAAATCGGCTGAAAAAAATAGTTCAAGAATCAGATCAAAAGCTCTATTTTGAAGATAGTTATGTGTCTTTGAAGTTGGAGGTGAGACGCAGAGAAGCGCGACAGTCGTTTTCTCTGCCGTCTCTCGCT
>GL379803.1:81492-84589 GCA_000143925.2 Caenorhabditis brenneri | reverse complement strand
AAGAAGGACAAAACACGAGACTAGCTAGGTGGCATCACCTAAATGTTATTTAAGTGAAAACCAGTTTTTATCGTCAAAACCTCCAATCTTTAAAAGCGCATAACTCCCTTCAAATTTGAGCTTTTGACATGGTTTTTGCACCATTTTGTAGATAATTTCGAGGTGCATCGGATTATATGCAAATGCGAATCGATTCTGCCAACATTTCAAAATTTTTTAGAGAAACAATATTAACCAAATTGTATATCACCACGAAGCTAGCAAAATACCCTACAAAACTGTCTAGAAACTATCCCGAAACATCTATTTTGAAGTGAGTTATGCGCCTTTGAAGGTGGAAGTGAGACGCAGACAGCGAGACAGTCGTTTTCTCTGCCGTCTCTCGCTCTCTCACCTTCAAGACCCTTACCTCCCTTCTTTCTAAACCCACCTTAGAATTCTCGGAATTCGACGACGGTGTCCGATTCGTCTCCTTCTTCCCACAGAAGACCACAATGGCCGTGATAGTTGTGACGAATGGGACCACAGCGAAAAGAGCCGGCGACACGAATTCGCTTAATAATTCGATTTCTGCTCGAACCATTTTGATCGAAAATTACGAAAATATTTATTGTCGGAAATGCATTATTGGGTTTCACGAGATACGTGATCTCGAGATAGAGACGGGGGAAAAATGGGGGCGGGGTCACGGGGATCGATTTTTTGAAAAATTTCCAAAAGTACGCCACGATTATACTCCTTCGAACCGGCTTGGCACGCTGATTCCAAAAATATAAACTGCATTGAGAATGGACTAGAATTGAGCGAGATCCGGTAGTTTTTCTGTTTTCGTGGTGGGAGCCAAAAATTCAAAATTGCTCAGAATCTATTCATGATTATACTCATTCGAACCGTCTTGACTTGCTGATTCCAAAATCATAAGTTGCATTGGGATTGGACAAAAATTGAGTGAGATACGGTAGTTTTTCTGTTTTCGTGGTGGGACCCAAAATATCCAAATTGCTCAGAATCTAGTCATGATTATACTCATTCGAACCGGCTTGACACGCTGATTCCGAATATCTTATTTGTTTTGGTGCTGGGGGACTAGTTTTTGATTTCTAGGCCATCAAGTTGAAAAAAATTCAAAAGATTTTGCGGGAATTCAAAAATTCAAAAATTCTGGCGGATTTTCGAAAAAAAAGGCGAAAAAGCATGACCAAAAACCACTCCACAGTACCCCTTACCCTCATAAAATATTTTATTAACCTCCCGATTTCGCTACTTTTTATCACTCCGAGCCCATAAAAAACTAATAAATCAGCCATTCATCACCTCCAAAAGTAGTATAAAAGACGACCATTTCCCCTTTTTTTCACAATTCATTCTGAAAATGAATCACGTCTTCCTCTCTTCCCTTCTCATCATCACCATCGGTGCCTTCCTGGTCGTCTCTGCCGACGATGATTGCTGTTCTTTCCCACTTCCTGCGATGGGGGTGGCTACCAATGTGTCCGCAAGGAACTTCGTGTGTAACGAGCCGATATACATCCAATGTGCCGTTACTGCCTTGAATACTAAGCACCGTATCGGGATTGCCGGATTCAAGGATAAGGCGGACCGGAGGAGCTTCGAGATCGTGAGTTTATGACCAGTAGCAAAAGAACTAGGTAGACTCATTGACTTTTACACTGGTAGCAGCTAGGATGTCCAGACAGACCGTCAAATTATCTACAAATCTGTCAAAAAACCAGCTCAAAAGCTCTATTTTAAAGCGAGTTATGCGTCCTTGAAGTATGGTGGCCGAACTTTTCGTGGCCGTGGCCTAGAATTCGAATTCTAAGTTCTCCTGGAAGCCTATGTCTAAACGATCAAAATGGTGCAAAAATCATCTCAAAAGCTCTATTTTGAAGCGAGTTATGCGCGTTTCAAGTTAGGGGTGAAAGAGTGAGAGACGGCAGAGAAAACGACTGTCGCGCTTCTCTGCGTCTCTCTCCTCCTTCCCTCACCGCAGAGCTAAAAGGCGCATAACTCGCTTCAAAATAGAGCTTCTGAGCTGGTTTTTTGAACATTTCGATCCTTAGGGAATGGGCTTTCAGAAGAACTTTGATTTGGAGTTCTAGGCCACGACCACAAAAAATTCGGCCACCAAACTTCAAAGTGGCATAACTCCCTTCAAAATTGAGATTGCGAGATGATTTTTCGACCATTTTAAAGCAATTTTTCAGGTTGCGGAGAGAGATTGGTTAGTCAGTAATATTCTCATTTGCAACCCGGCCACCATCTCCTGGCATCTCAAGGGCGACGTCCCCGAGTACCAGTTTTTTGCATGTGCCTACCGTGACGACACCGGATCGTGGAAATTGGTGAACTGAGCCTGACTTCTAATTCTTCATTCATCTCGCACATTAAAAATCTTTTTTTTTTTGAACATGAACACGTTTATTATTTGAGGTCTTCTGTCTTTTCTTGGGGGATATGCACCTTTAAGTTTTTTTCCAAACCTAGTCAAGATTATACTCATTCGAACCGTCTTGACACGCTGATTCCAAAAATATAAGTTTCATTGAGATTGGACCAAAATTGAGGGAGATACGGTAGTTTTTCTGTTTTCGTGGTGGGACCCAAAAAATCAAAATTGCTGAGAATCTAGTCAAGATTATACTCATTCGAACCGGGTTGACACGCTGATTGCGAATATCTTATTTGTTTTGGTGATGGGGGACTAGTTTTGGATTTCTAGGCCACCTTTCCTACTTCATCGGTAGCACTTGATCCATTACACGTATTTCGTTCCTCTCTTTTCCTGCTAGCCATCCTGCTTCCCTGCTGCTGCCTCCCCCTCTTTCCTATACCCCCTCTACCTCCTGTTATCTCGCCGCGTTCGTGGTGTAATGGTCAGCATGGATGCCTTCCAAGCATTCGACGGGGGTTCGATTCCCCCCGAACGCAGATTTCTTTTTTCTTTTTTTCTTTTTTTTTCTTTCGCTTTTTCTTTTTCCTTCTTCCATTCGGTTGACCTTCATGCTAATTCCGTCCCCTTTTTCCCGTTGCAACCTTCTCGCTTACCCCTCGTGTAAGCCGTATTTACTCTCTGTACCTGGCGTCTCTCTGAACA
>GL379803.1:46492-76492 GCA_000143925.2 Caenorhabditis brenneri | reverse complement strand
TGGGAAAAGAGCTGCTCAGCTGATTTTTTTTCCATCACCTCCACCAAAAAATCAAAATTAGTCACTTTGAAATAATGACTCTTACCGATTTCTTGATAAGCCATCAACCTCCAAAACTGAAATGTAGTTTGGTCTTCCGATCGTTTTCTCGCACGTACTTTCTTATCGATTCGGGTATAAAACGTCTGAAAATTGTTCCTGTACTTCAATTTTCTCTGAAAATGACCGACTTGAAAATCGAATTCGACTCCCCTAACAATGTCTATTTCCCTGGTCAAGAGGTGACCGGGAGGGTCATCTTGAAGGGCAAGGACCCCATAAAAGCGAGTTTCCTGAAGATATGTATCCGGGGAGAAGCACATACCGGATGGTATCAGACTGATTTGATACCGTATTTGTGAGTTTTTTTTTTTTTTTTTTTTTTGAAAATTCATCTGGGTACTGTTAAAAAAAGCTAGCTTCATGTTCAGAGCAGCATATCTCGGCTAGCTTTTGAAAATTTTGAAAAATGGTCAACTAACATTTTGTGTAGAATTTTGTGAGAAGTATTTTATCAGTTGTAAATTTTCTGATAGCTCTAAAGACAACTGAGATATGCTGCTCTGAACATTGGGGCCTCAACTTACGGTAGTTGCCAAGCCTTTCTTCAGAAACGTCGAAAACGAAAAGGAATATGATCATCAACAAGTGAAGTACTCGGGTAGGGTGGTCTATTTGAGTGACGAGACTATTGCTTGGAGAGCGACAGATGGGAATGTGAGTGTTTTCTGTACCAATTTTTTTTTCAAATTCGAATTTTTACCTAATTACCAAATGAAAAAATTAGGGTTCATTTTCCCTACAAAATGGTTTAAAAACCAGATTAAAACCTCAATTTTGAAGGGAGTTATGCGCCTTCGAAGTTGAGGGTGAGAGAGTGAGAGGTGGCAGAGAAAACGAGTGTCTCGCTGTCTGCGTCTCACCTCCAACTTAGAAGGCGCATAACTCGCTTCAAAATGAATATTATGAGCTGAAAACTTCACCATTTTAACCGTCGCGGTATTGGCTTCAAGATGAAATTGAAATTCGAATCCTAGGCCACGGCCACAAAAAGTTCGGCCACGCAAATTCAAAACTCCATAACTCCCTTTAAAATTGAGTTTTCAACCTGGTTTTTGAACCAGTTTGTAGCAAATTTGAAGAGCTTCCAGGACCGCATCCCCTCTGGCACCAATATCTTTCAATTCTCATTTGAACTACCCACAGAATGCTCCCCCAGCCTTGAAGGATCTCATGGTCACATTCGTTATTCTGTGCACGTGGAGCTGGATAGACCATGGAAGTTTAATAAGAAAACGAAGAAGCTGTTTTCAGGTGGGGAGAAATTTTGAGCTGAAAAATCTGAAATTTTCAGTCGTGCCAACCTACGACCTGAATGTGATACCAGACGCCATTAATCCAATGATCAACACCAATTCGGTGAAGACTGGACTGATTTTCAAGAAGGGACAGATTTCAGTTACGGTAGGTGTCTCTAACCTTAAAGGCGCATACAATTTTTTATAGGAAAAGCTCACTGAATTTCCTATAAAATGCTCCAAAAACTAGCTCAGAAGCTTCATTTTGAAGGGAGTTATGCGTCTTTGAAGCTGGAGGTGAGAGAGCGAGAGGTAGCAGAGAAAGCGACTGTCTGCTTCTCTGCCGTCTCTCACTATCTCGCCTTCAACTTCAGAGGACCATAACTTTCTTCAAAATGGAGATTTTCAGATGGTTTCTTCACGGTTTTGTAAAAAATTCTAAGTTTCATCATCTGGCCAATTTTCATTAAATTCTGGAAAAAAAAGTTTTTTTTTGAAAAGTCCGTCCAAAATTAACAACATTTTTACAGGCAAACCTCCCGAAACGTGGCTTCGTCCCCGGCGAAATCGTCCCAATCACCTTGCACATCGACAATGGATCCGGTAACCGGGTCTCCAAAATCTACAGTAACCTCCTGCAGCTGACTCACTTCCACGCTAGCTTCAGCCCCTTGGATCCGGACAGTCCCACCCGTTACCATCACCGGGACGATGAAAAATGTGTGGCCGAGGCCAGGACTACTGTAAATATCCCCGCTAAAACCGAGGGCAAGGTGGTTCTATCCTTGAAGGTTCCATCGGTGGTCCCATCCTTCCATTGCTCGATTATTGATGTGGAGTACTGTATAATAGTGCGGGTGCACCAGGATTCCATGTTTGGCGGCGGGAATTTGAAAGTGGAATTTCCACTAATTGTGGGGACGGTTCCGGTCAGGTCTACGGTACCTGCAGTACCTACAGTACCTGTCCCCCTAGCTGCTGGGTACCCACCACCGTCTTATGAGGAGTCCATGAGTATCGGGAAACCGGAGGACTCTGAGGTAAGAATTTTTCTACAAATCGGTTCAAAAACCAGATCAAAAGCTCAATTTTAAAAGGAGTTATGCGCCTTTGAAGTCGGAGGTGAGAGACACCAGAGAAGCAGACACTCGTTTTCACTGCCGTCTCTCACTCTCTCACCATCAACTTCGAAGGCGCATAACTTGCTTCACAATAGAGCTTTCTAGTTGGTTTTTTGACTGACAAAAAGGGCATTTTAGAACGCATCTGGTAATAAAAAATTTGAGGACGAATTATGAAAAATCAAAATTCAAAAAAAAAACATTCTAAGTCAAATTCCAGATCACAAGAAAGCTCTTAAATTTTACTATCGGACTGTCCAAAAACCAACTCAAAATCTCTGTTTTAGAGCGAGTTATACGCTTTTGAAATTGGAGGTGAGTGACGACAGAGAAGCAGACACTCGTTTTCTCTGCCACCTCTCACTCTCTCAACTCCAATTTCGAAGGCGCATAACTTGCTTCAAAATTGAGCTAGAAACTTCGTTTTTGGACGATTTTGTGGAGAATTTTTAGAGCTTTCTCATGCTAGGAATAAGAACCATCGATACTCATTTTCGATAAATCACGACTAATATAAATCTTCTTGATTTTCACATGGTCAGATGCGCCTTGAAATTCTCCACAGTACAGTCAAGAAACCAACTCAAAATCTCAATTTTGAAGCGAGTTATGCGCTTTTGAAGTTGGAGGTGCGAGAGTGAGAGACGCCAGAGAAAACGACTGTCTGTTTCTCTGCCGCCTCCCACTCTCTCACGTCCTACTTTGAGCACGCGTAAGTCCCTTCAAAATTGAGCTTTTGACTTGGTTTTTGGACCAAATCAAACCCAATTTTTTCTACTTTCAGCCCTTCGCCCCGCGGTATCCAGTCTACAACGATTTACCACCCTACTCCCCGTCAAAAAGCAGCTATGAGGAAGAAGAAGAAGGAAAAGCGGTGAAAATGTGAAAATCAATCAAAAGAGTAAACTGATTTTGTTACACAAACTGATAATAAAGTTTGACCCCCGTCCTACGTATGGTCTTACCGATCGCAAGAAAATAAAAAAGAATGAAACAAAAAAATGTCGGTCAATAGTGATTTATTCATATTCATATATACATATACAGAGCATTTTATCAATTTTGAATGAAAAAAAAATTTTTTTCATTAAATTAATCCCGATACCTCGGCGGCGGCTCCTCATTCACCACTTCTGTATAACTGGGAGGCTGTAACCGAGTTTCCACAGCTCCAAGCATCACCGGCAGCTCAATTTCCATTTTTCGCTCCTCTGCCCTTTGAGTATTTAGATCAAACTCCACCAGGACCATATAATTCACTTGAATAATTTCTGATACAAAGCTCTGTATGATGTTCTTGGGGACCACTAATTTCAAAGTGTGGATTCCTGACCGAATCTCAGTGTACTTTCGAAACTCCAACACCGTCTCTTCCTCATTTTCTTCTCTAGGGGGTACTAGGTAAACTGTGCATCTGACTAGCCTTAAACAGATCGATTTGATGCTTAGATCCGTGAAGTTTTCGATCCAAATCGTTATCGGAATGGTTTCCCCTGCCACGTATCCAGTTTTGGAAGCGGATGCCTGAATTTTGAGCTCCTTTTCTTCTTCGATAAATCTCCGGTAGAAAATTGATTTTGTCGTTTCTACTGGGATGATTTCTGATGGGATTCCACCCAATGGAAGCACATAAAAATCTTTGTCGAGTTGCACTTTTGGCTTATTGTCTGCTTTCAATATTTCCACTTGAATCATATACCGAATGGAGCCATGCTTGCCCTCGAAACTTGGAGGGCATCTAGATGGAAGATGAGAGGAGATTTGGAAGCGGTGGGTGCCAGGAAAGATGGTCTGGAAAAAAAGTTTTTTGATTTTCACGCAATCAGATTCGCCTTGAAATTCTCTAAAAAATTGTCAAAAAACCACCTGAAAAGCTCGCTTTTGAAGCAAGATATGCGCTTTTAAAGTTGGAGGTGAGAGAGTAAGAGACGGCAGAGAAAACGACTGTCGCGCTTCTCTGCGTCTCACCTCCAACTTCAAAGGCGCGTGACTCCCTTCAAAATGACGATTTTGAATTGGTTTTTGTACGGTTTGACGGGAAATTTTGAGACGCCTTCGACAATATAAATTTTGAATTCATTTTGGCAAAAACTGAAATTTTCGAAAAAAAAAACTGTCATCAAATCTAGATGAAATTGCCCATCACTAGAAAGCGCCTGAAAGTCTCTAACAAAAGGTCCAAAAATCAGTTGAAAAGCTCCATTTTGACGGGAGTTATGCGCCTTTAAAATTGTAAATGAGAGAGTGAGCGACGGCAGAGAAAACGACTGTCTCTTTCTCTGCCCTCTCTCACTCTCTCGCCGCCAACATCAAAGGCGCGTAACTCCCTTCAAAATGGAGGTTTTGAGCTGGTTTTTGACGGTTTTACCGGGAATTTTAAGTACTTTTTGGCAAAAGCAATACGGGATTTTCAGGGATAGAGAAAATAAACTCACCCTCTCCCCAACCCATAATTGCTCCATCTTCTCAAAATGAATCGCTCTAGCGGAGTACACAGAGAAACGAACATTGGATTCTCCGAGGAATAAAATATTGATTGACTGGATACCTAGTGGTCCCTGGTTCTTAATCACTAGGTCTCCAGTGATAAATGAGCTCGGAAGGTATTTAGCAGACGAGTTATGAAGATGAATGGAGTAGTGTTCCATGAATAAAGAATGAGAAAAAAATTTGATTGAATTGGAATAATTGTGTGTGCTTCTTATCATTTAAATACACACCTATTTATCATGTGGGAAAGTGAGTAATCATCATGTTGATCTGAACTTCTATAAGAACTAATTGGAATGATAAAAACAAATGAGCTTTTTTTCAACTTTTCAAAAAAAACCTAACCATAACAAATTTCAATCGGACAGATACGTGTCCAAATTCTCATCAATTTGGTCAAAAAACGAGCCCAAAAGCTCAATTTTAAAGCGAGTTATGCGATTTTGAAGTCGGAGGTGAGAGAGTGAGAGGCCGCAGAGAAGCAGACAGTCGTACGCTCTGACGACTCTCACTCTCTCACTTCCAACTTTAAAAGCGCATAACTCATTGCAAAATACTGCTTTTTACTAGGTCTTGGGATCAAATTGGAGAGGAACTCTTGTGCCTCCTGATGTTTGAAATATGCACGAATGAAAAAGTTGAAAATCATTTTCGAAAGAAAAAAAGAAACAATCTAAAATTCTAAGTCTCTTAGATTTTTACATGACCAGATGCGCCTTGAAATTCTCTAGAAAACCGTTGAAAAACTAGCTCAAAACCTCTATTTTGAAGAGAGTTATGCGCCTTTGAAGTTGGAGGTGAGAGAGTGAGAGGTGGCAGAGAAAACGACTGTCTGTTTCTCTGGCGTCTCACTCCCAACTTCATGGACGCATAACTCCCTTCAAAATAGAGAGTTTAACCTGGTTTTTTGATTATTCTCCAGGAAATTTCAAGAGCATTTTGGTGTGAAAAAAATTCAAGTTTCGCAATTTTTAACATATTTTGTTTACCCCACATCAGAACGCATCCTCCGCACTCTCATTTTTTTCCATGTGCATTTTTATTTTTTATTTGTTTACATTTCTCCTTCCTTCACACTACAAATAATACGGTTCCAAAAACTATTTTTTTGTTGAAATCTATGAATCATTGAGTACTTCTAGTACCCGATCTACGTCTACCAGTGACGTTTAGTCTCACGTTTTTCACCTAAATTCATCATTCATTCCGGGTACGAAAATGGACAAAACATGACGTAAATTGAGATAAGAAAAGTGATGGTTTGAGGGGTGGTGTGTATATTTAAAGAAAAAATGATAACGGGGCGAAGACCGATTTTTTTTCCTTTTTTTTTGGTTTTCTTCTGGTTTGTCGCGTGTAGGCTCTAGTTCAGACTGTTCTTTCATTCTGATGATTTCTCTGATATTTGAAGTGCTGAAAAAAAGTCTGAAATTAGAAAAAAAGTTGAAAAATAAAAAATTTTTTCCTAACATCCCGAGTTTCATACCATCTGAAAACACTTAAAATTCCCTTCAAAATGGTCCAAGAACCATCTGAAAAGCTCATTTTCGAAGCGAGTTATACGCTTTTGAAGTTGGAGGTGAGAGAGTGAGAGAAGACAGACAGTCGTTTTCTCTGCCGCCTCTTGCTCTCTCACCTCAAACTTCAAAGACGCATAACTCCGTTCAAAATGGAGATTTCCAGCTGTTTTCGGGACAGAGCTGTACGGATTTTCAAGGGCTTTCTAGTGATATAAGATTTGGGTTTTCTAAATGTTTTTCGATTTTTCAAAAAATTTCAAAATGGCTTACATGTTACATGGCTAGATGCGCCTGGAAATCCCTTGCCAAATGGTCCCAGAAACATCCGATCAGCTCATTCTTGAAGGGAGTTATACGTCTTTGAAGTTGGAGGTGAGAGAGTAAGAGGCGGCAGAGAAAACGACTGTCTGCTTCTCTGACGCCTCTCACCTCCAACTTTAAAGGTGCATAACTCGCTTTAAAATGAAGCTTTTTACCTGGTTTTTTGGGCCATTTTGTAGAGGATTCCGGGGACTTTCTGGGGGTATACAATTTAGTCAAAAAAATTATATATGACCAGGTTTTTTCCTTGATTTTTCCTGATTTTCCTGACGACTATCTCAATTTTTTTCCGATTTTCTTCCCATACTCAAGTAACTCATCCCTACCTCTCTTTTCCAGCTCCACCCAAATGGACCCTATCTTTACCATCGATTTCGATCAGCCTGCTGCTGTGTACACCCCCGGACAGACTGTCCGGGGTACCCTCACTATCCAGAATCAAAGTGCTCTCAATGCCCTCTCCCTGAAAATCTGTATTCACGGAGAGGTGGTCACTTTTTGGAGAAAATATGAGCAGAAGTCAGCATAGTGAGTTTTTTGAAAGAGAAAGAGAGAGAGAGAAAGAGAGAGAGAAAGAGAGAGAGGGAGAGACAGAGAGAGAGACAGACATACAGTCAGACAGACAGACAGACAGACAGACAGACAGACAGACAGACAGACAGACAGACAGACAGACAGACAGACAGACAGACAGACAGAAAATTCCAAATCACAGCTTCATTGTTTTCAGCGACAAAACCGGTCGATACTACAGACGTTCGGAGCACATCAACTACAAAAGTGTCATCAAGATTCTGAATGGAGCTGCTCAGCCGTGGAGTTCTATTGAGAATACGGTAATTTTTTGAGGGGGAAATCCCTAGAAATTCGCTTTGAAATAGTCCAAAAATCAACTCAAAGTCTCTATTCTGTAAGGAGTTATAGCACTTTAAAGTTTGGTGGCCGAACTTTTCGTGGCCGTGGCCTAGAATTCCAAAATTTGTTACATTTTGGAGCCCACATCCCAACAGTTGGAATGGTACAAAAACCAGCTCAAAAGCTCTATTCTAAAGCGAGTTAGGCGATTTTGAAGTTGGAGGCGAGACAGCAGAGAAGCAGACAGTCGTTTTCTCTGCTGCCTCTCACTCTCTCACCTCCAACTTCAAATACTCGTAACTCTGTTAGAAATTGAGATTTTGAACTGATTTTTTAACCGTTTTGTAGAGAATTTTAAATGGAAAAAGGCCATTCCTGAGAATTCTCAAAATTTTTTGAATTCCAGACCAACAAAATCCCGGCTGGCGTCAATATTTTTCCATTTGTCTTCCAACTCCCAATGAGTTGTCCCCCAAGTTTCGAGGGCTCCCATGGAAACGTCAGATACTCGGTACACGTGGAATTGCACAGGCCTTGGAGGTTGGATGTGGAGACTAAGAGAGTGTTCTCAGTAATCCCAATTGTTGATTTGAACACAATTCCAAAAACCATCAATCCAATGGTCAGTCATGCATGCATGCACTCTGGATTTTTCGGTACCAAGGAGGTTAAGGTTACGGTGAGTACTTTTTATTGAAAAATGGCAGAAAAACCAGCTCAAAAACTCCATTTTGAAGCGAGTGATGCGCCTTTAAAGTTGGAGGGTGAGAGAGTGAGAGACGGCAGAGAAAACGACTGTCTGCTTCTCTGGCGTCTCTCACCTCCAACTTTAAAGGCGCATAACTCGCTTTGAAATTGTGCTGTAAATACGGTTTTTGGCTCATTTCGACCATACTGAAATGAAATTTTCCTGAAAAAAAAGAGGTTTCTAAAAAAAAAATCAGATCATGCCAAGTTTCAAATGACCGGATGCGTCTTCGAATCCTCATAAAACTCGTCAAAAAATCAGCTCAAAAGCTTCATTTTCCGACGAGTTATGCGCTTTTAAAGTTGGAGGTGAGAGAGTAAGAGGCGGCAGAGAAAACGACTGTCTGCTTCTCTGGCGTCTCTCACTCTCTCAGCCCCTGATTCGAATGTGCATAACTCGCTCCAAAATTTAGTTTTTGAGATCATTTTTTGACCGTTTTGCATGAAATTTCATGGGCTTTCTGATTTCATAGTATTTGAAAATTTTCGAAAATCAAAATTTTTTACTCAAACAATTCTGGAGACCTTATCACATCTTGGGCTCCTGGACCAGAAAGCTCATTGAATTTTCTATGAAAACCTCCAAGAATCAGCTCATAAGCTTCACTTTCCGACGAGTTATGCGCCTTCGAAGGTTGGAGATGAGAGAACGAGAGACGCCAGAGAAAACGACTGTCTGCTTTTCTGGCGTCTCTCACTCCCTCGTCTCCAACTTCAAAGGCGCATAACTCGCTTTAAAATTGTGCTGTAAATGCGGTTTTTCGCTCATTTTGACCGTACTGAAATGAAATTTGTCTGAAAAAATAAGGTTTCTGAAAAAAAAATTAAATCATGCCAAGTTTCAAATGACCGAATGCGTCTTCGAATCCTCATCAAAAAATCAGCTCAAAAGCTTCATTTTCCGACGAGTTATGCGCCTTCAAAGTTGGAGTTAAGAGAGCGAGAGACGACAGAGAAAACGATTGTCTCTTTCTCTGCCGTCTCACCTCCAACTTCAAAGGCGCATAACTCACCTTAAAATCGAGCTTTCGAGCTGGTTTTTGGGCCGTTTTGTAGAGAATTTCATAGCCTTCCTGGTGATATAAAATTCGTCCAATTTTTCAAAAATTAACTTTTCCAGGTAAACCTTCCGAAAAGTGGCTACACCCCCGGCGAAGTCATCCCAATCACCCTATCCATCCACAATCACACCAAAAAACCTGTCCACTACGCGAAAGCCTCCCTAATCCAACACGTTCACTATCAAGCCCAGCAAGAGAACTCCCACCTGTTCCCAGAGCAACACTGTCATAAACACTGCGACCACAAGACTGCCGAGTCAAAACTATCCGAAATGGAGAAGAGTTTCACCGTGAACTGCTGCTCAGAGGGTCAAGTGCAACTTGCCCTTGTCTTGCCGAACCCTTTGGTTCCCACGTTCCGTACCGGCATCATCGAGGTAGACTACGTGGTGATGGTTGAGGTGGAGAAGTGCGAAAAGTTGCGGTGCGAGTTCCCGGTGACAATTGGCACCGTGCCAATTGGAATGGGCGTGGTCATGAGGGGACCCACATATTCGATGATTCAACAGGACTTGCCAGTAGAGGCTCCCCCAGAGTACCAGGATAGGGTGGAGGTGGTGATGACGACAAATGCTCCAAGTGCTCCTCCTCCAGAATATGACGATGATCATTTTTAACATTTTTTTTGTAATAAATAATTTATTTTGGTCTAAGAACCTAAATTTGAACTGAAAAAGTAAAAGAAAAAAAAACAAAAAAGAAAAAAAGAAATCTGCGTTCGGGGGGAATCGAACCCCCGTCGAATGCTTGGAAGGCATCCATGCTGACCATTACACCACGAACGCGGCGAGGAGACAAAGGGTTGAGGGGCTATAGGAAAGAGAGGAAGGCAAGCAGGACGGCTGTGGCTGAGGGAAGGACAAGGGAGGTAGGAGGTTTGTGTAGTGTATTTCCTGGATGCTGGAAGCGAGTAGATGGCCTAGAAATCTAAAACTAGTCCCCCAGTACCAAAACTAATTAGATATTCGGAATCAGCATGCAAAGCCGGTTCGAAAGAGTATAATCATGACTAGATTCTGAGCAATTTTGAATTTTTGAGTCCCACCTTGAAAACAGAAAATCTACCGTATCTCCCTCAATTTTGGTTCATTCTCAATGCAACTTATATTTCTGAAACCAGCGTGTCAAGACGGTTCGAATGAGTATAATCATGACTTGATTCTGAGCAATTTTGAATTTTTGGGTCCCACCACGAAAACAGAAAAACAACCGTATCTCACTCGGTCCAATCTCAATGAAACTTATGTTTTCTGAATCAGCGTGTCATGCCGGTTCGAATGAGTATAATCTTGACTATATTTGGAAATTTTTGGTTTCCGACCTTAAAGGCGCATGTCCCCCAAGAAAAAAAAACAGAAGATATCAAATAATAATAAACGTGTTCATGTTCAAAAAAAAAAAGATTTTTAATGTGCTAAATGAATGAAGAATCAGAAGTCAGGCTCAGTTAGCCAATTCCCACGATCCGGTTTCCCCACGGTACGCACATGCGAAGAACTGGTACTCGGGGACGTCGCCCTTGAGATGCCAGGAGATGGTGGCCGGGTTGCAAATGAGAATGTTGCTGACCACCCAATCTCTTTCCGCAACCTGAAAAATTCTTTTAAAATGGTCCAAAAACCAGCTCAAAAGCTCAAATTTGAAGGGAGTTATGACGCTTTTAACTTTGGTGGCCGAACTTTTCGTGGCCGTGGCCTAGAATTCCAAATCAAAGTTTATCTAGAAGCCTATACCCTAAGGATTAAAATGATCAAAAAGCCAACTCAAAAGCTATATTTTGAAGCGAGTTATGCGCCTTTTAGCTCTGCGGTGAGGAAAGGAGGAGACGCAGAGAAGCGCGACAGTCGTTTTCTCTGCCGCCTCTCACTCTCTCACCTCCAACTTTGAAAGTGCATAAATCGCTTCAAAATAGAGCTTTTGAGATGGTTTTTGGACCATTTTGATCGTTGGGACATAGGCTTCCAGAAGAACTTAGAATTCGAATTCTAGGCCACGGCCACGAAAAGTTCGGCCACCAAACTTCAGAGACGCATAACTCGCTTCAAAATAGAGATTTTGAACTGGTTTTTTGACAGTCTGTCTAGGCATCCTAGCTGCTACCAGCGTAGAAGTAAATGAGTAGCCCTAGTTCTTTTGCTATCCCCCCATAAACTAACAATCTCATAGCTCCTCCGATCCGCGATATCCTTGAATCCGGCAATTCCGACGCGGTTCTTCCCATTCAAGGCAGAAACGGCACATTGGATGTATATCGGCTCGTTACATACGAAGTTCCGTGCGGACACATTGGTAGCCACCCCCATCGAAGGAGTTGGGAAGCTGCAGCAATCATCATCGGCAGAGACGACCAGGAAGGTCCCGACAGCGATGATCAGAAGGAAGGAGAGGAAGACGTGATTCATTTTTGAATGAATTGTGAAGAAAAGAGGGGAAAATGGTCGCCTTTTATACTATTTTTGGGGGTGATGAATGGTTGTTTTATTAGTTTTTTATGGGCTCGGAGTGATAAAAAGTAGCAAAATCGGGAGGTTAATAAAACATTTTATAAGGGTAAGGGGTACTGTAGAGTGGTTTTTGGTCATGGTTTCCTGTGGCTTTTTCGACTTTTTTTTTTCGAAAATCCGCCAAAATTGTTGAATTTTTTGAACTGCCAGGGAAACCTAGATGACCTAGAATTCCAAAACTAGTCCACCAGCAACAAAACTGATTAGATATTCGGAATCAGCGTGTCAAGACGGTTCGAATGAGTATAATCATGACTAGATTCCGAGCAATTTTGAATTTTTGGGACCCACCACGAAAAACAGAAAAACTACCGTATCTCACTCAATTTCGGTTCAATCTCAATGAAAATTATATTTTTGGAATCAGCGTTTCAAGACGGTTCGAATGAGTGACGTACTTTGATTTTTTTTCAAAATTTTGTAATTTTTGAATTCCCGCCTTGTTTTTACGCATTTTAATTTTCACGTCGAGTACGGTAGATCAAAAAAAATTATTTATTGCAAGAAATAGAAACTACACGAATTTATGACTACAAAATTAGTGGCGTAGCAGCTTACAATGGGGTGTTGCAAAGCTGAAAAAAAAATTTTTTTCGAAAAATTTTTTTTTTGAATTCCCCTCCTCCACTCCCTTACCGTAGTAATATCCGGAAGTGGCTTAATAGTGTTCGCCAAGTTCTGAAGAGCCGAAAATGGACACAAAGCTGCTCCATTGCACATTGGCACCTGGGTGGTCACATCGGCAATGTTGGAGTCGGCGTTGGAGCGGTAGAGGACCTTGAAGAATCTCTCATTGGTTACTGTATTTCTATGGAATTCCAGAAGGATCGAGGCGGCGTATGCTGGCCATCCGTCGATTGTTCCCGCAACGTTAGGGATGCCCAGGGCAACGAGGACAGCGTAGACGTTGTTGTCGTGCTGGAATTATTCGAATCAGCTGGCCGAGGATTTCCTAGGCCACCACTTACAATAGAGTACCCGTAGAACTTCAACTGCTTCAGGTACCCGGTGCAGTTTTGTCCGAGTTGGGCGCAATCGAATTTTTCGCTTGCCCTGTTGAAAAGTTCATTGATAATGACACCAGCGCGCACCTTTTTCATCTCGAGAGCCACGTCGAGACCATTGGAGACCGCGGAATTTTCTGGAAAACTACATTTAAAGGCGCATGGTCCCCCATAGTGGAGCGCTCACGGAAATTTCCCTCCAAGAACCCTTTGACCGGGGCGTAGACTGTCTGGGACTTGTAGTACAACTCCTCGTTGTACCAGGGGAGTTTCTGGTACATGGTCTTGTTGAAGTAGGCTCTCTGGCACTTCCAGGTGTCTGGGTAGGTGTAGAAGGTGTCGATTCCGGTGGTCATGTTGTAGTACGGGCCGACTTGACGGTTGAGGAGGACTACCTGGAATATTGGGGAGGGTTAGAGGGTCAATTGGGGTGGAGGGGGTTTGGGAAAGCCTGGAGGCTCTGCGGGACGAGCCTAGGGGTCCGGGCCTTATCAGACCGGACTCTTTCGTGTAGACCCAGTCCAAAAAAGCTTGAAGGTCCGGTGCGACAAAAAACGAAGGGGCCTGGAACTATGGCCTAGGGGAACCCGAGGCGTCGAAGCTCGGTCCAAAGTCCTGACCAGGACTGTGCGAAAAATTTTTGAAAAATATTTTTTTTTTCGGTTTTTTCGGTCATTTTCCGCCTTTCCAAACCGAAAAAAAAACATTTCGGACCAAAATTTTCGAAAAAAAAAAATTTTTTTTCGGAATTTTTTTTCGCACAGCCCTGGTCCACACTGCCGAGGTTTAAGGACCCTATGCTGCTCGGCCTGGAGGACCAGTGCTGCGGCACCAGGAGATCGGGCACAGCAGGCCCGACAAGCATTGTAGTTTTGGTCTGGTCAAGCCTGGCCTGGTTGGCCTGGCCTAGGAAATCCCGGAGGCTTGCCCTGGATAGGCGCAGCGACCCAGGACTACGACACCAGGAGGTTCGACAGAGCTAGGGCCCGGACAGTTCTCAGTCTAGGCCCCCTAATTCTAGCTCACCAATCCTTACCTGCTGGAACTTGGGCAACACCTCTGGAAGGGCCAACATGCGGGCCTGGAGAAGATCGTATCTTGGGCACGGGCAGTTTTGACTGGCGGCCTGGAAATCTAGAGTTAAGGGCTTGTCCGAACTTCCAGAAGGCCTAAACGGACTACTTACACACTGGTTAGGTCCATCGACATGAACTGGGACGAAGGTGAGTCCCGGTTGCCATTTGAATGGCATGAATGGGTAGTCAATGTCTGGAATGGATGATTTAGCCAGCTACCGTAATATAGAAGGTCCCTTCAGGTCGGTATAGCTATTGTACCTAAGTACCCAAGATCCGACACGGCTCTGGGAGCACAGCAGGACCCTCCCCTCCAAACTCACTTGGCAAATCATACAAACTCGGTGGGTACAAGCCATACAACAAGGACATTGCCGAGATAATAGTCCTATTAAGGTCAGTAGATCTCACATAAACCTCCTTCGAAGCGTATTTTGAGTTCAAAAAGTTCAAATTGCTGACATATCTCGACCGCATCAACCGTCCCAAGTCGTTCATCTCCCCGGCTCCAATGGCGGTGAGCTCTCCAAGACCACCTCCTCCATAGATCCAATCCTTCTCGTAGATGGGGTAGAGGTCGATTAGGGAGGATCGTTCTCCGTGGCGCCACATCTAGAAACTTGAGAATTAGGTACTAACAGTTTGGAACCAGGGTTGTACGAAAGATTTTTTGGATTTTTTTTTCGAAAAAAATTATCGGTACAAAATTTCCAAAAAAAAAATTTTTTTTCGAAATCTGAAATTTTTATCGAGAAATGAATTATTCATTGGCGATCTATGAGAAAAAAATTCCAAAAAATAATTTTTTCGGACAAAAAATTCCGAAAAAAAATTTCCGGAAATTTTTTGGATTTCGCACAACCCTGTTTGGAACCCACAGTGAATTTTTTTGTACGTGTTTTCAAAGGGTTTCATTCGCGGGCTCTGTCCTACTGTAGGGTCGCAAGCTAACTGCATGGCGACTCAGCGATACGTAGGCATTTTTCTCATTTTGTTGAAAAATTAAAAATCAGGGCATAAGCTTTTTTTGAATCAAATTGAATAGAACTTTTTTTCGCATCGAAATTTATTACTGAAAAGTGCTCTGGAGACATGGTGCGCGCTCCTTCGGCTTAAGCGCGGCTTACTGTCAGAATTTAAAGACGCAATATGAAATTTGTAAAAGCTCGTGTGAGATGGAGCGTAGAAACCGAGAAAAAAAATTGTACGTACAAAAAAGTTTACCGTGAAAATGGCCTCCGAAAATTTTTTTTTCAGAAAAATTCGTCCGAAAAAAATCGAAAAAAAAATTTTTTTCCGAAAAAATTTTGTGGGAAAAAGTTCCATTCCATTTGATTCAAAAAAAGCTCAGGCCCTGATTTTTAATTTTTCAACAAAATGAGAAAAATGCCTACGTATCGCTGAGTCGCCACGCAGTTGGCATGCGATCCTACAGTAAGGCAGAGCCCGCGAATGAAACCTTTTGAAAACACGTACGAAAAAATTCACCGTTTAGCTAAAAAACTTGAAAAATCTCACCGCCTGAACGAATTCCAGCTTGATATTATTGGAGGACTGGGCTCCAGCATAGCCCAGAGCCAGAAGAAGAGCAAGCGCCTTGAACATGGTTCTTGATGCTCTAACCTCTCCTTGGTGACCCCTTTTAAAGAATAAAAGATATTAAAATGGTCGTTAAAAAGTTCAGATAAGAAAGTGGCGCCTTTTGATCTCGCGCTCGTGAGCAGATTGGACTTTTCGAATAGGGAAAAAGTGATAAAATGAACATGTTTACCAACGATTTTCGCAACATTTTCTGGGTTATCAGTTAGGCGACGACGAAAAGATGACCAAAAAAGACAAAGTATCGAAAAATGGTGATGTTAGGTGTGCGTGATCTTTGTGCACTTTTTGGGAAAGCGTTCTAAAGTGCATGGGTGTTCCTGGGGGTCCCAAATTTCGAAAATTCAATGAAAGTCTATGAAAAATCCGGATCCAGGATGAGGAGACGAGTAGAATGGTACCAAAAAGAGGTAGGTACTCAGCTGCTATATCTCAACTGCTATACTGTAACTGCTAGTGTCTCAACTGCTATATTCAGCTCTTCTGCTAGGGATCAACTGCTATTCTTGCAATTTTTGATGTCTCAGCTGCTATGGCTTCTCTCTCAACAGCTAAGGCTATAGCAGTTGATCTATATGCGAAAGCAATTGATCTATAGTAGAAGAGCCAAATATAGCAGTTGAGACAATAGCAGTTGATCACCCCAATAGCAGTTGAGATATAGCAATTGAGTATTTGCCCCCAAAAAGGTACTGAATAACCTTGACCAGAACACTTTTTATATGGAATTTTCCGTTAAGGATTATCACGTTCTCACTAACCTTTGCTCCAGGTCACACTTTTTCGAAAATTTGACTTTAAAATTATTCGCACTATTCCTATTTCACAACGGCAAAGTTCGCGGTGATCGAATATGGAAATTTCCGATGTTTGGGCATGAAACTATCTGACATAATCGTGCGGTCACAATTTACAGTATGCTGCTGGCTGATTTTTTCAGGTAAGACGATTTAGGAACTTTTGACCTGTGTTGGAGCTTCAATCCTAGCCGAGCCGTCCTAAACTGCGTCTTGCTCAGATTCCAAACCTCTAGGCCTTGCTGTCGTACCTAAATACCCCTCTGCTCCATTTTGATCTCCCATCTTTTAAATTCTTACAGGTTGAATGTCAAGTACAACAACATGACCGAAAAATTCAAATGAGCTGTGCTCAGACAAACGGATTCCTGATGTCGTTGGAGTCCTGTAAGGTAAGTCTACTGTAGTTGGTGGCCTAGAAAACCAAATTTGAATTATTTCAGCACGACAACAACGTGTACACTATCCTCATCACCTTGGGTAGGATAACTCAAATATCGCTGACTTTATTCACAGATGGTCAGCATGTTATGACTCCATGCGCCTTTAAATTTAGATATTCATTTCCAACTTTTCTGTTGAGTAACTAATCAATAAAGTGTGAATATTGATCTGAAAAACTCAAAGAGCTTCTGATCTGAAATAACTTCGAAAAATGATTGGATCGTGTTTTATGGTGATCTCTGTAAATGCCAGTTGTGGCCGAATTGACTGCCGCGATATCTCACCACGAAAACTACCGTATAAATTAAATTGCTACCGTAAGAAAATCCGATTCACCTATTTTTTATCGAATTTCGACAAATCATTTTTTTTTTTTGAATAAGCATACTTGGAAAATTTCGGCCCCTGATAGGGATTTTCGAAAAAATTTCATCAATTTTTTGCAAAGCTCTTCCAGCAGTTTTCAACTTTCACACAAAAGTATCAAAAACACCAATATTCTTCATTTCAATCCGAAACAGCATCATAAACACCATTTTTCCCTAGAAATCGCCTATTGAAAACAGCAGGGTCGAGCCGAGCCGATGAAATCCATGACGTAGTAATTTCTGAAAGTTCTGAAAATTTCACTAGAATTGTCGAATCGTCTCGAAGAATGAAAAATCATAATCCAGTTGCGTAGTCCTGACAAAGAAATGTCCCTAATCCGGCGAACTTTAACACTTTTTCATAGAACATAATCCTGAACAAAGTTTGTTTCTCCACAAAGTTTTTTTTATCTCTGTCAGAGATGTCAATGCACCTTTGAACTCCGAAGGAGCGCGCATCATGTTTCCAGAGCATTTTTCAGTGATAACTTTCGATCAAATTCTGTCAATATTATATTCAACATGATGCGAAGAAAAATTGCTATCCAAGTAGGTTAGCATGCGATCCTACAGTAAAACATAACCCGCGAATGAAACCTTTTGAAAACACGTACAAAAAAATTCATTGTGTTTTATTGCCTTCATCATCACCTGCAGTTAGTCAGCCGGTCAGACATGTATCCGGAGTTCTTAAAGTGCGTCATACAATTATTTTCTTCTGACTACCATTGTACAAAATAGCTTCATCACATGCTATAATTACAGACAACTAAACTCCAAACGGTCACTAATCTCTGGCTATCGAACAAAAAAATCGAACAAAAAAAATTATTCTGAGCAATTCTTCCGGGGAAACTTATGTTAATAGTAAACCCATTGTTCCGAACACGATTAGCATAAACCTATACCTTTTTTTCCGATTTTTCGATTTCCGACCCGTCAATTTTCTCCGTTCCCTCTAATTTCCTCTGCCCTCTATCTTCGGACCCCTTGCCCCTTTCTAGTGTATATATCCAATTTCCCCTTGCTTAAACTCCTTCAAGATTTCTTCTCCCCTTCTTCTATTTTTTTTCTTCAAGCTCTAGCCACTTACCCTCCCTCCCCTATATACACATAAACACAGATGTGCTGCTCCCGTGGTGCCAAGCACACATGTCCTTGTGCCCCTCCTGCAAACCAACCTCTCATTATTTTTTTCGCCTGCTCCTTTCTCGGAGGGTGTCTTGTGTGCACTTGTTCGCCTTCTTTTGCTTTCTCACACATACATTTGATTAAGTTTTTGGGTGTGTGTGTGGGAAAAGTTTTGTGCACTTTTGAGTGAAGATTTTTAGATCTAAACTTTTTTTTCGAATCGGCAACAATTCTCACAGCTTTCTGCTAGTTTTGACTAGATTTTTGGGCTCCGCGACATTTCGACACGGTTAATTTTCTGTACGTGTTTTCGAAAGGTTTCATTCGCGGGCTCTGACTTATTGTAGGGTCGCATGCTAACTGCGTGGCGACTCAGCGATACGTAGGTATTTTTCTCATTTTGTTGAAAAACTAAAAATGAGGGCCTAAGCTTTTTTTGAATCAAATTGAATAGAAATTTTTCTTCGCATCATGTTGAATATAATATTGACAGAATTTGATCGAAATTTATTATTGAAAAGTGCTCTGGAAACATGGTGCGCGCTCCTTCGGCTTAAGCGCGGCTTACTGTCAGAATTTAAAGGCGCAATATGAAATTTGTAAAAGCCCGTGTGAGATGGAGCGTAGAAACCGAGAAAAAAAAATTGTACGTACAAAATTTTTTACCGTGTTACTGTCAAAAAAATAAAATTTGAAACTTTTTTGGAAAAAAATTTTTTTTTTCGAAAATATTTTTCAGTAAAAAACTTTTTTTTTGGAAAAAGGTTTGAAATTTTTTTTTATTTTGTTCAAATTTTCGAAATTTTCGACTGTTTCGAGATGTCCAGTTTCGAAATTTCACAGTTTCGAAAAGTCGCGGAGCCGATTTCTGGGCAGCTCTTGACGAGTTTTGGTCAGGTTTTGACCAAAGGCACATGCATTTCTGTCCGAAAAGTGTTACTGATACATTCCGGTCGGTCACTCCCTCTTTACCCTTTTTCGAAACTTTACGTAAGAAAAAAAATCTTGACGCGTAAGACAAAAGTAAACAACTTGTTACTTAATACATGTGTGTGTAGACAAGGTCACACCTGTCATTGTCCGCACAAATCAAAAGACGAAAATTCCAAGTCACGTGACTTATAGTCCTGTCTTAGTCGGTCATTTTGAGCCAAAAATCGAGTGAAGACCTCGAAAGCTAGCAGAGTTACATGGTTTCGGGGAATCGCTCAGAATAACTTTCTACGCATGGGCCTTTGAGCTTCAAAGCGCTAAAAATACCCACAACTAGTAGCCTTGGTCATGGCGACCATTTTAAGCTAAAAACCGAGTAAGAACCTCGAGGAATAACCGAGTTATGAGAGTTTTGGTAGAATCGCTTAGACTAAAATTCTATGCATGCGCCTTTAAAGTGACAGTATACGCTTTCAAGATTTTTGAAGCGATTATTTTAAGCCAAAATCGTATCGAAATCCGGAAAAATAGTAGAATTGCTCAGAATAAAACTTTTTGTGAAAATCTCCATGCGCCTTTAAACCAGCGTCGCTCTATTAAATCATCCTTCTTCCATACTGCCTCCCCATCTATCCATCACTCAATCTCTTTTTATTACTGTTCCCCTCCATCCGCGGACCGATTTACCACCTGTTCTGTTTGTTTACCCAGCAATTATAATTGCCGGGTGCCCTTCTATTGCAGGGTCCGCCTCGTCTAATCCGATGCAATCTCAGTCACCCCGCGAAAGGTCAACTTGCCCCCGTCCTCCGTCCTCCTCCAGAGAGAAGCGACACGTACACTCTTCTCCATATCTTTTCCCGCATCATCTGTTGCCCGTCTTTCCCCGTCTGCGTCTCTCTCCCCTCTCGCCTTTTCTCTAACGGCTCTCTTCATTCGTTGTACTGTTTCTTTTGAACGACAGAACGTGTATTACGAAGAGCTATGTGCGCTCTGTTGGACCAGTGCACTTGTGGCTCTGAACCGTTTTTTATCATTTTTTATCTTGCAGACAAGAAAAATCCGATGAGCTAGGAGACGAAAAATGTACTGGAACAACAATAATCACCAAATGATGCAGCAGGGTACCAGGTAAGCTTTTTCTCTTTTTTCTAATTAAAAAACTTTTTTCTTATTCACAGATGTCAAAAAATGACGAAAAAAAAAGGGGAAAAAGCTTTTTCGCTGATCGCTGCGAGACCCGTGCGTTTTTTTACGGCGGGAATTTGAAATTTCTCATTTTTTAGCAGATTTTCTTCGTTTTGATGGTAATTCAAAGGTTTTTTCTGTGCATTTCAGCCCGTATTGCAAAAAAAATCGAAAATTTTTTTTTTGTTCTGCAGAAATTGTCGGTTTTATACGAGCTGATCTAATAATAACTGAAAAATCCGAGATAAGGGAAATTTTAGTAAAAAATAATAATTCGATTTGAAAAATGAGCTCAAATGTACGGAAAAACCTTTGAAAAGCCATCAAAATGAAGAAAATCTGTTTGAAAAATGAGAAATTTCAAATTCCCGCTGTAAATTGACGCACGGGTCTCGCAGCGATCAGCGGAAAAGCGTTTTCTCGCATTTTTCGTCATTTTTCGACATCCGTGAACAATGAGAAAATGAATAACCCCATAATTCCAGTAATTCCCAACCAAAACAAGATGTATTCGCCGACTGGAATCGTGACATCTACACCCAACCGCCAAGATTCATTCAGCAATCATCGAATCCATACAACTCCAAGTGCCATTCTCAGAACCATTCACAAAACAACTATGGATATGTGATGGAGAACTTGAATCGGCGACCCGTCACGGCGCGGGGATTCGTCGGTGTTGGGCCGGTACAACCGGATAATTATGAGCCGAAGCCCGATATGCTCCCGATCAAATTTGTGCCAGTGGAGCCGAAAGTGATTAAGGTGAGTTTTTTGTGAGTACTCAAGTGCTACGGGGTGATCAAGTGCTATTGTAGCGGTGATATTGTCTCAAGTGCTATTTTAGTTCTTGCGCTATGAATCTAGTGCTATTTTCGCCACTTTTGATGCCTCCACCGCTATGGCGATAGCAGTTGATTCATAGCGGAAGAGCCAAATATAGCAGTTGAGACACTAGCAGTTACAACATAGCACTTGATCACCGCGTAGCAGTTGAGAAAATAGCATTAAATCTGCCCGTTCTTTCTCAAAATGTGCTGTGGAGCATGCGCCTTTAAGGCGTCAAAGTTCGTTCGTGATTCGTTGCACTTTTTCTATCCTTTCGATGTTTTTTCCGATAAAAAAAGTCTTAGAAGCCTCCACTCACCGACCACTTTGTAACATTCGAAATAGTCGATGAGACAAACGGGTCGAAATGGGAAAAGTGCGAATCGGCGAACTGCTCCAAAATCACTTTGAAGGTGCCAGCGGAAGTGAGTATAGCTGGATGAAAAATGAGCAATTTTCAGCAAAAGCCACCATCACCGGTCAAACCGGAGCTATCGAAAAGTCGGCGGAAGAAGGATCGACAGAAGAGGAGTAAGGCGAAAAAGCTAGCGGAACAAGAGAAAGTTCTGGACCCGGCTAAAGTTTTCGTGGCACATGAGGATTTTTGGGGCTCCGATACTCCGGCTGAGCCATCAACATCCACAGAAGAGCCACAAAAATCTGACGACTCCTGGGCAGATGTGGAGAGGGTATCCACGGATTCGCCGGATTCACCAAATTTCGAAGACACCAAGGAGGCTGTGAGTTCTCCAGAAGCCAGCCATGAGAACTGGACATCCCCGGAGAAATCCACAGAATCGGAAGACCAATTTGTAGCGAACACCTCCATCGATTCAGATGTAGTTCGGACGTATCACGCGCTGGTCACCTATCCACCGTACAATCCTCAACCTGAGGAGCCCGAGCAAGAATATCGTGTTCTGGAGCCTCGGGGTACATTCCCTGGAGCCGTTTTTCCGATTCTTCCCAAGAAGGTGCCGGATCCTAAGGAGGTGGAGGCGCCGGAGCCCAAGGAGCCGGAGTCAAAACTGGTGGAATCGTTTGGAAATCTTCATATTCAGGTAAGGATTTTGGTAGATACTCAACTGCTATTTCTCAACTGCTATGCTGTAACTGCTAGTGCCTCAACTGCTTTATTTGGCTCTTCTGCTATGGATCAACTGCTATAGCCATAGCAGTTGAGACAAACACCAGAAGTGGCGAAAATAGCAGTTGATCCGTAGCAGAAGAGCGAAATATAGCAGTCGAGACGCTAGCAGTCACAACATAGCAGTTGAGCACCCCAATAGCAGTTTAGAAATAGCAGTTGAGCATTTGCCACTCTATCATCATTGGACCGTATCACCAATGCAATTTTTTCCAGGACACCCCATCAACTTCCAATCCGCCAAAAGCCCAAATTGAGCCGCAACCCATCTACCTGCCTCCCAGGAAAGAGCAGCCAGAGCCGAAGCGAGGGCCTTGGTACCCATGGACCACCCCGGAGCCAATTCGTTACAACCTCCTCCCACCGGCCGGTCCAGGAAGCTTGTGGGATTTGGAGGGTTGCGTAGCACGGGACAATCGAAAACCGGTGGTAGCTAGGAAGCAAAAGCCTGTGGTAAGTTCTGTTTGTCCGGATGTCCTCTTGCAAACTCGGAGTTTTTCAGGACCCTGTGCTCTTCGCAAAGCTCCGGCACCAAGAAGAACAACGGAACGTGTTCACACCGTACTATGGCGAGAAAAAAGACGGTTTCAAGTGCCAGAAGTGCCCGAAGAACTATCGATTTTCGGATTGCATCTCCTTCGCCGCCATGTCCCATACATGGACCTCCAATTGGGACAAAGACCTTCCAGTCCTTCCCAGAGCCAATGGTTTAGTGATCCCACTTCCCGATGGATATCCGGATGAGGACACTGTCTTTGCTTATTATCGAGTGCTCGTCGAAAAGGAGAATAAGTACATTTTGATCGCGTGCCACGTGAATCTTCATGGATATCATCGTGGAGATCTTCGATTCTTGGAGGTGAACACCCGCACCGAGTTGGAAGGATTCCCAGGGACAAATGTGATCGGCAACCTGTTCCCTGGAGATATTGTGGCGGTTACCGAGCTCGCGCGGAATTCTGAAGCCAGATTTATGAAGCTAGGAGAGAAGGTATCCGAAGTGTCCCAGGAGTCCACTTGCTATTGGATGGTGTCAAGAATGCAGTTGTTCCCAAGATATCAGACACGCCCAGTGACATTTACCTTTCTGAAAAACCGAATGGCGGTGGTCAAAGGGGACGATGAGCCGATGAGAGTGACAGTGGAAGAGTGGAAAAACGTGGCTTCCGATAAAATATTTATCGGGGTATGCTTCAAACCGGAGAAACTCGAGTACAACTTCACAGAGGACTACGGGAAGAATAAGAAGAACATGGTCACCTCGAAAGTCGCCAGGATTTCCAGCTATCCCAACGCATTCGGCACCATCTATGGGTACAAAGAGTGTACAGATCAAAATGAGCACTTTGACGTTGGTATCAACGCGTTCTCCAATCCAGAATTGACTATGGAACAACGGAATAAAGTCGTCGAAACCTGCTCCTTGATGGGATTCAGTGCAGCCAACACTATCTTCAACGGACGATTCGATTGCAGGGCATTCCACATGATGGATATATCAAAATCCAATCTAACCATCAAATTCCGTATCGACAATCCTCCTGCCCAGCCATCCCTAGGTCTCTGGAATTCTGGAAATCGGATCGTCATCGGTGGACCCGAAGGAGACGTGAACGCCTCCATTGAAACTGTAATTCAGGAGACTGAGGACTCCCTTCGAATCACTGCACGACTCTCCAGAGACATCCCGAAATACCTCGACTTCCGACATGGAGAGTACATCGTGTCGCAGAGAGAAATCACCGATCACTACTTCCTCTACGACGGCTACTTCCAAGACTTGGAGCAGGGATCCAATGGAAGAAGAATCATCGAGACTTTGTACGGAGGACCGCCACTAGAACTCATTACAGATCCACGTGGATTCCATCAGCAGTACTATTTCCCAAGTGTCCCCGAGATGTTAGCATTGAATCAATATCAAAATGAGTACGTGCAAATGTTACTGGATGGAAATCCATTGATCATTGGCTCCTCGCCATTTGGATGCGGTAAATCCATGACGATTATCACTGCGGCTTTAGAGATTTACAAGAGGAATTGTGCAATCGACGAGTTGGTCAATCAGCGACAGCAGTTACTGATTACTCAGAGCAACTACGCGAGTGTGAACCTCATCGAAATCGCCAAACGGATTTGTTCCAGTGGAGATATGAGTTTGACGAATCTAAAGTTCGTGCGGTTCGTGACGGAGAAGAATTGGAATGAGCTCCCCGACAATTGCCGTACCGAGTACGACATGCCATACATAATGAACAGAATATTCTGTGAATGGGGTTCTGGAAGAATCGATGAAAACGATCGCCGATTGAAACGCCTTCAAAAGTGTCATTTCAATCACATGCTCGCCTATATTCTGAAGAATCACCTCCTTGAGCCACACGAGTTGGGCGGTGGAGGAAGGAAAACGTATGATCGACTTGGAGAATTCAAAACTCCGTTCTCTTTAATCATAACTGAAGCCTTCTTCCTTCTCTATCAACCCGATTTGATCATGACCACCGCGGACTCCTCCAAGAACTTGTTAGGAGTGCTCAAGGAAGTTTGCACGGTGCAAATCGATGAAGCAAGTCAACTTCCAGAATACACCTTGCTAGGTCTTCTGAAGACGTTCAATAGAGCAAATTTTGGGCTGATCGGTGACATTCACCAACTTCCACCGTATTGCGAGGAAACGTTGAGTGGGAAGCTGAAGGAATTCGGAATCGGTAACACGATGCAGCGGGCGATCACGGGGAAGTTGTTCCCAACATCCACTCTTCGTTATGTCTACCGGTGTCATCCGAAGACTACCAGAATGCTCAGTCAGCTCTTCTACGGCGGCAATCTTTTATCCGGAGTTCAGGAGAATCAACGGAATCAATTTATGCTCCGAAGATCGGATTTCTGGGTGAATCCCGATTTCCCATTCATGATCGTGAATAACGATGGAGCCTCGTACAAAATGGGCACGTCAGTTGGAAATGATTCAGAGAAGGAGTTCATCGGAAAAATGATCACCAATCTTCTGCACCATCCCAAGTACCCCATCAAGCCTCGGGACATCGGAGTGATCTCCTTCTACGCCGCTCAGACGTCGGTGCTCACCGAGCTGCTACGTGGCACCGGGGTCAAGTGTGGAACCGTCGACGCGTTCCAGGGCACCGAACGGGAGATTATCATTGTGTGCTGCACAAATGAGTATGTGTCAGAGTTTATGCAACTGCCGAACCGGTTGAATGTCGCCATGTCGCGGGCGAAGCAAGCCACTATCATTATTGGAAATGTGGAAGGGATGCGGAAGGCCGACTATTGGAGGGATATTTTGCAGATGGTGGTGGAGAATCGGAATTTGGTGGATGTGGTGGGTTTTTTTTTAAATTTTATTTTTTGGCTCCGCGACATTTCGAAACCGATTTTTTTTTCAAAAAAAAAAATATTTGCGAAAAAAAATTTTTTTTCAAAAAATGCTTGAAATTTTATTTTGTCTAATTTTCTGAAAAATCAATTAGAATCAAGTCAAAAAATGCGAAAGCCTGATTTTCAACGGTTTCGAAACGTCGCGGAGCCCAATTTGGGGGCTTTTGATGGGGAAAAACTAGTTTTTAGCGATTTTCAGGGCTAAAAACGCCTGAAAACTGCGATCTATGCAGATTTTTGCATTAGAAACACGTTTTCTGCATTTAGAAAATCATATTTTTTTTGCTGTAACTCAAAAGTAATTTTTCTAAAAATCAATGCTCTGTTCACAATTTATCGATTTTTCAGAAAAGCTGGAAAGCGCCGCCAACCCATGTGCCACACAACGTCACCGCCGCTCAGACCGCCCGTATCTACCCGAATATGAAATCGAAGCGATCAAAGATAATAGTGACTCCTCCGGTGCCGTTTCAAAAGAAAAACGAGCTGGTGGACACCGTGCCGAACCCCTATTTTCAAGCTTTCCAGCGTTGGAATTAAGAAAAAAACGTGTACCGGGAATAATAATTGAGACCTAACTCTTTCAAAACTTACCTACATATGATACTCAACCCTACCTGTGTGACAATTAACGTCTATTTTTTTTGTTAATAATAAATTGTTGTTATTTTATACACATGATTCAGAGTTAAAAATTTTCAAGAAAGGAAAAAAAATCAATGGACGAGCTCCAGGACGCCCTGCCGAATGAGCATCTCGCAGTCTTGACGCGGAAGATGGTGCAGACTGTCCTTGATCAACTGAACTTGTGTGCCGTCGGACGTCTCGAAATCGCCGTAGTCCTCCAGCGCGCGGACCTGCACGAAGAGCGTCTTGGGCGGTGCGGTGTTGAGCAGAAGGTTGACGCCCTGCTCGCCGAGATTCGTCTGGAATCGAGCAAGGGTGCTCGAGTACTCGTGGAAGAACTCGAGTTCCGCTTCGCATAGGGCATTCTGGAAGGAAAAATTGGGGTAAACTGGCAGAAAATCAATAATTTTTCTACTCTGATAGGCGTCGGAAGGGCTCCTCCATAACGCCATCTGTACGATCGTATGCGATTTTTCCTCTCGTTCACGTAGGCCATCATGCACCGCCTGATATGACACATTGCGGCTAGCCGAGGCTGCAAAAGCGACGGGTCGTGTGGAAGTCCGGCGCGGATTTTCTCGCTGAAACCTCGAATTTTTTTTCTTTTTTTCTATTGACAAGGCTTACACAACGGCGGCATTTTTCTGGAACAACTCGTCAATCTTCTGAACACACTGCCTCACGAGTTCGGTGTTATATGGCGGCATCACGTCTGGATTTCTCTTCATCTCGAGCACAAGTGCAAGCGCTCTGTCGGCGACACCTCCGCGCTGTTGGTCACTCATTTTTTGGGCTGAAAATGTGAGTTTTAGCCAAAAAAATCACCTGAAAATCATTTGAAAATTCAAAAATTTAGATTTTCCACCAATTTTCCATCGGGGACTAGTTTCGGTGTCGCTCTTCCACGGCCAGTGGGTCTCGCAACGAAAAGCGATAAAACACAGCCGCCCGTTGAAAACTGCATTCTTTTTCCAGATTTTTGGACGTTTTAAGCCAAAATTGTTCGATTTTCTTTGATTTTTGTTGAAAAATAAATAAATAAATGTCTTTTTCGTAAAATTCCGCGTCGAAAACTGTGCCAGACGTTGCAAAAGCGTGATAATTTCTCTACGAACCGCCCGAGTTGGAAAAACTTTCATTTTTGGATCAAAAAAAAAATATTTCTTGCGGATTTTCTTGTCTTTTTCGTACAAAACTTGTCATAAAGAAGCTTTTGCATCAGTTTAGAGCTACGAATCTCTCAAAAATGCAATGAGAGTCGATTCGGGCGGCCATAAATTTGAAACTTCGTGTTTTTTTTGTTTCTGAGTCAAAAATTGTAAACAAAAGTACTGAAAACCAAAAAATGCACAAACCAAAGGTAGAAAATCATCATCAAGTTGGAATCTGATGACTGAGAAATGTTTCTTTTTTCAATTTTCAAAAATCCAAAATTTCTTCTTTCTTCTTCATTTTTTCTCAGTGTTTTACCACACTCTCCGCTCAATTCTATTTAGCTTAACTCTTTTTTTTTTTCAGTAATGTCCTGGTTCCGTCCTCCACCACCACACACTCAACTCAGACCATGGGTTCCGGACGCGATCTTCATCCCGATCTCTCGCGCCGTTGAGCGCGTCGGAGTGTTCTTCTACAACCGGTTCGTCTATATTTCTGTTTGAATCTCAAATAGATGTTCATCAATACAATTTTTCATCTAGAAAAAACTTGGAAATTCATGATTTCAGCGTCTTGAACAAGACCGAAATTGGATTGTTCGACAAGAGATGGAACAAGAACGTCCACGGACCATACTGCCACTGGAGATACTACGGAAAGCTCGACACCAAGTTGATGGACGTGAAGCTCGGAGAGCTCCCAGCCTGGATCGCTCGTCGTGAGAAGACGCCATCGGCCTTCTACAACGAGTTCATGCGCAACGTCTGGAGAGTCCACAACCTTTACTACTCAGGACCAGTTTACAATAACACCGTAAGAAACTTGAATACTTCCCTTTTCAAACATCTGCTATTTTTCTTGCTTGTTTTCAGGTCAAGGTCATCTTCCGTTTCATCTTTGCCTACTCGTTCCTCAACTGGCTCGTCAAGTCGCACCGTTACGTCGACTTCCAGAAGACCATGTACCATTGGTAGACGCCTCGTCTTCGTCTACTCTTCAAAGATTCGACATCCAAAACTCAATTTGGGGGGAGCGACGACATCATCAGCCAGCCAAAACCGATTTCTTCTATTCTTCTTCTCCTGTTCTTTTTTTTCTCTAATTCCCCCACCACGCGATTCATCTTTCTCCCGAGAGATGCATCTCCCTCGTTAATTTAGCCCCCTTTATCGATTTTGTGTGTTTGCGTCTTTTTTCAATGAGAGAATAAATAGTGTATGGATTGGCGGACGTCATCGTCGTCGTGATGGAGAAGCCGAGACAGGATAGATATGCCGAATAGCGATTTTTCTGGATTTTCTTCTTTTTTTTTCGGAAGATTAGATCGGAAGATCTGATTCTATAGTTGCGCCTCTCAATCTTCATTTTGTTTCAATTTTCTCCTCATTTTCTGTTTATTTTCGCCTCATTTCTCACCCTTCAGAGCCATGGCTGCCACCCAAAAGCGAGGACTTTTAATAGTTTTCGAAGGACTCGACCGGTCCGGAAAGTCCACTCAAGCCAAGCGTCTCGTCGAATCAATCAACCAAACAGCACCAGGAGCAGCTGTTCTTCAAGCGTTTCCAGGTAATTTTCCTGGCGGAGTTTCAGAAAAATCAATATTTCTAGACCGCTCCTCGCCGATCGGCAAACTCATCGATCAATATCTGAAGAAGGAGATCGATTTGGATGAGCACTCGCTTCATTTAATGTTTTCGGCGGATCGATTCTTGAAGAATCAAATGATTCGGGAGAACGTCGCCAAGGGTGTCGACGTGATTTGCGATCGCTATTGTTATAGCGGCGTGGCGTACTCGTTGGCGAAAGGTATTCATAGAATTTGATAGAAAAATCGATTTTTAAACATAAAAACCTGTTAAAATCGCTATTTTGACCGTAAACTGCTATTTTTACCGAGAAAAAGCGGTTTTTAGCATTAAAAAAGGGCGCTATACTAGTTGGAAGGGGTCACTTTTTTTCGTGATTTTTTCACTGTTTTCGACATAAAAATGATCGCTGATTATTTCTATGATGTTTTTAAGTTGTTAAGACACAAAAAAGTTTTCATCGAAAAATAATTTTTTCTCCAAAAAAAATTGTTTTTTGCCGAAAATTTCCAAAAAATAGCTTTCAAAATATAATTCTCGGATTTTCTGACACCATCAACAATTTTTAACCAATTTTTCTTTCATTTTTTAAACATTCCAATTTATTTTTCTGTTTTCACTTAGATTTTCTTCTGAATTTGCAGATTTCTTTCCTGAAATCCTAAGCCTATTTCAGTAATGGCGATAGTTTTAACGGAGAAGCTGCGAATTTTCCCTCAATGTACTAGGCTTAGGTAAAAATGGTAAAAGCTCAAAACAGTT
>GL379803.1:28288-46482 GCA_000143925.2 Caenorhabditis brenneri | reverse complement strand
AGCCTAGTACCTTGAGGAAAAATTCGCAGCTTCTCCGTTAAAACTATTGCCATTACTGAAATAGGCTTAGGATTCCAGGAGAGAAATCTGCAAATTCTGGAGAAAATCTAAGTGAAAACGAAATAATAAATTGAAATGTTTAAAAAAAGGGGAAAAATTGCTAAAATTTTTTTTGATGGCTTCAAAAAACCCGAGACCTATATTTTGAGAACTAATTTTGGGAATTTTCGTCAAAAAAAAAATTTTTTTCGATGGAAAATGTTTTGTGTCCTAGCAACTTGAAAATATCATAGAAATAATCAGCGATCAATTTTAAGTCGGAAAAAGTGAAAAAATCGCAAAAAATAGTGACCCCTTCCAACTAGTATAGCGCCTAAAAAAGGTAGTAAACTGTGATTTTCAAACTTTTTTCGTCTGAAAGCCACATTTTGTGAATTGGTAAACCGAGAAATGCAATTTTTAGCAGGAATATAGGTTTCGGAGCGACTAATTCATAGATTTTGCGCCTAAAACTGACTAAAACAGCGCTAAAAATTAGGTCTTGAACCTAACTTGATATGAGAATTTCGCGCATGGTTTTCAGCGTTTAAGTAGACTGGATAGTACCAAAAACCGCCGAAAATTCGCTGAAAACTAGCCTTTTCTCGTCGAAATCCCTCAAAAACCGAGTTTTTCAGCGAGGAAACTGGGTTATTTCGCGCTAAAAATCGAAAATTCTCGGTAAAAAGTCGCGCTCCTTTTCCGGACAAAAACCTGTATTTTATGCTTGAAATATGCATTTTTGAGTAGAAATCTGTCTAAATAGTGTTGAAACAGGCCGATACCTCATTTTACCGGTCCAGTATATCAGTTTTCACCGAATTCGCCCATATCTGGGTTTTTTGACAGCAAAACCCAGTTTATCGCATTAAAATTGGTTATTTAACGTCAAAAACCATATTTTTCATGACTAAATTACCCCCTAACCTTCATGAAGTACGCTCTAATTTCGCTATAAAGTTGGCTATGCATTGCCAAAAATGGACCTTTGCCTAACCAAAATACCCCCTAATCCACATAAATAAGCGCTAAAAACAGTCTTTACCCCACCAAAGTCCCTCAAAATTCGGCGAATTCCACAATTTACCGGTCCCTCTCCTCCCAATTTTTTTCCGCTTCTACCTATAATTAACCTGCACCTTCTTCTTGTCACTTCCGTTCTCTTGGCTCCTCCATCGCACCGTTCCATCCTGTCGCTTGTCGTCTTCACTAATTGTCTTGAGATGTCCTGCTTCTCCCCTACTGTTTTCGAACCTGTGGTAACAGGTGTGCGACAAGCTAATGAATAGGGAAGAGGAAGTCCGGCACACCAGACCATCTTGGGAAAACGAAGGAAATTTGTTTGAAAGTCCCTCTCTTTTTGTCCGCAAGGAATAAGATATGAAGAATAACAAAAAAGAGACATTGTTGGAAGAAGAAGAAATGATGATGATGATGATGGGCAGGAAGTTGTTATATGAAAAGAATAGAAGAAGCACGGGGAGGGAAACTAACTATTTTGGTTGGGAAGATGATGGGCAAGGAAACGGAAACGGACTAAGAAGAAGAATAGAAGAAGAGGAGGAGGAGCACATTTTTTGAGTGATGACTACGCTTCCGGTTTTCCTTTTTTTTGAGGATTGGAGGTCTCACAACGAAAATCCCAAAAAAAAACTCGGATCCAGGAGAAATTCCGCTCAAATCCGTTTTTTCTAGAAAAGGTCACAGAAAAATCGGTCCCTGAAGAACTGATTCAGACTGTATTTCGAAAAATTCGAAGTTTGCACCTAGATTCCGTCGGGAATTTCCACAAAATCATTGGTCGGTCGGAAAACTGCCAGGCCATTGAGAATTTGAGAGTTTTTTTTAACTCGCGATTTTTTCCGCTTACAGAGGACTCCAGAAGTGTCTTTTCCGCTTCTGGAATATACCGAAACCGGTGGTTCTGAAACCGTGATGCCACAAACCCGTAGTAACGGGTTTTGAGGTTTTTGCACTGACTTGAATACATTTTTCGAAAAATTCAGGCAAAAACAGACGATTTTAGGGCAGAACCAGTCGGTGGCGCCGCCTAACGGCGGCTCACCTCCTTTCCTTCGTCGCTGCGCTCCTCAATGGCTCGCGGCTCCGCCGCTCGCTCCCCATTCCCAAAACTGATTCATCACTTTTTAAATTTTCAAATTTTTGGGCGGAGGACTGAGATGTTGGAGCAACAAAAAATGAGAATCAGTTAAAGTGGTTCATGTATTTATTAACGAACAAAAACAATAATATTATAAAACAAAAGTCTCTCGGGTGCGGAATACATGAATTAAAACTTAAACTGGTGAAGTCGGATCATAACTTAATCAAAAGGTTTCCGCCGCTTTGCGGCGTCCACCTTCTGACAACGCGTTAAATAGGGTTAGTTCTAATAGGTGTGTGACATCACTTAAAAATAGGAAAAGTCATTTTTTTCCGAGAGTGAAGAATAAGATGGTAGAGAAGAAAAAGCTTGAGCGAGCAGAGGATGGAAAAACGTTTCTATAAAAAACTAATTTTTCGCAGTTAAAAGTGTGAGGAAAAGTTCTCTGATAAAGTAGGCGCATTGTTCCTCTTTTGGTCTGCTTTAGACTTTTTTCATTTTTTGGTTTGCTAATGCCCTATTGGTCTGCTTAGGCCCGTTCGATCTGCTGAGGCCCAATCTCCTGGTTGGTCTGGTTAGCCACAATTCCGCCTATTCGGTTCTGTTTTACCTAATCCTTCTTGGTCTGCTCGTACTTGATTCGTTAATTCTGGTATGGTTACGCACCTGTCAACATTTCTAGTCAAATTCCTAACTTATTTTAAAAATAAAAGACTATTGACCGCACCTGAAAACCGAACTCCGTTTTAGCGCTGAATAAAATTCTCAAACTTTGTCTTTTCCAAAATTTTCTTTTATATTCTCTCTCCTCGCAATGAGAGGATTCTAATGATGGGGTTTTCATCCCATTTATTCCAGCCCATTCCCGACTTTGACCTCAAACTTGGGTAACTAAACCGGCAATGGGGGCGGAGCTTCCTCTTTTTCTCTTTCCGCGCAGCCGACAGCGATCGAGGTCGGCGATGGCCTACTCGCCCCTCTCTTTTCTAGTGTTGGACACTTAGTCGCGGGAGGCCTTTGTGAGCCCTATCTAAGCACAGGGCTCCCCGAAGCTCAAAATTAAAAATGAAAAAGACGGGCATAAAGTTCAAATCGAGCTCTTTCGATATGTGAAAATCCCGTGCAAATCGGACAAAAACTGAGAGAGCTAGGCTCGGCGCCGGACTTACAAACAACATACACACAGAAAAGGTGTTTTAGAATAATAAGATCGTCAGAAATTAGACGATTTTCCAGTAGAAAAAGCGCAGCTTCTACTGAAAATGCTCAATTTCGGTATAAAGTTGTCTGGACAACCCGAATTTGCTTGCATTGTCATAACTAAAACGTCAAACTTGTTCCTTGTTAGCTATGTCTTCCACGGGCTCATTAGCAGATGTTCCGATAGAAAAAGCCACTAACTCCCGATGCCATCAGCTCAAATCATATGAAATTGAGCCCAAAATTCTCAATTACCGGTAGAAATAGGCAGTTTCCCACTAAAAAAGCTCAATTTCAGTACAGAATTGTCTAGAAAGTTCTTATTCAGTTAGTGTTGCCCTCCAGAATTGAGATATGTCACCTACCGTCCGATCAGCGGATATTCTGGTAGCAGAAGATCTGAACGTTCTTCAGCTTTCCCACGTTCCTCACCGAATCTGTACTTATTCTTGGATTCTGGTTTCCCTCGAAGATTCTAAAGCTTCTCTCGATCCTCCAAAACACCAGATAGTCTCCTAAATTCTCCAAGATCCCTCAGATTCCTCCGAATCTTCTACAATATCGATTCTCTCCACAAGGTGTTCACCCATCCATCAATTTGGCGCATTCCATCCATTTGTTTGCCAAACCAATAGACACCTCGAACCTGTCGGCTTTCCTCATATATAGTAATCAAAACATTGACTTTTGGAGCACTTACTGAAGAGCACCGCGATAGGGATTAAGGACACCGACAAGGTGATTATATCAATTGGAGGGAGGAAGGCACGTGTCAGTTTAAGTGGAAAGTTAGAGGATATCGTCAATATGAAAGTCCCCTAACCTTTGAAGGAGATTCTCCTACCATCCTGCTCATCCGCACCTGCTCTTCCGGAAGACACACAAAAACATATGTTCATCTTCTTAACCAATCACCCTTCGATTCATCGCTAATTAGCGAAGAAATAAGCTCTCAGGTTACCTGAGACCGCTTCTCCCTTCCCCTTAATCCCCCTTACCATCTTAATGTATCATTGTGCCTTTTGAAAGACACATGCACACAAATAGATACATAAAAGAGCACATACGGAACCGATTATGATGATGACGTTTTGGTGAATGAGCACCCCCCGTTAGGATGTCCGGTGGTAGGGGTCCCCCTTTCTTAGAAGCCACCCGCAATGGCGGCTAATTAAACTTGTTGCCAAAAGGAGAAGCAGCCGGCTGTCTCTGTCTCAGGTAGTGAAGATATATGGGGGGAGAGATACTAATAATAATTATCGTTTTCCGGTGGCGGCTTTTGTTTGCTTCTCCCCTGGAAATGTCTCATGTTGCTTCTTGGAGAAGGATGATGATGATGATGAAGAGGAGAAGAGGAAAATGATATCCGTTTCACGTTGAGGTGCACCTTTAAGGATGCATGAGTGTAGTGTTGAGAGTTTGATCTAGAAAACCTGAAAACGGTTGGAAAGTCGGATTAGAATCTGTTCTGGAAAGTCTGTCCTCGAAAAAAGCAGAAGAGCCGAAAATTGATGAAGGGAAGTCCAGGAATTCGCTGAAAGACGTAAAATTAACCGAATGAAGCAAAAGTGACTATCCAAAAAAGCCTGAAAACCCTAAACGGGTCGAGAAATTCTTCAAAAGTCGAAAAAACAGGTCAGAATCTGTAGAAATGGCTAGAAAGGCCTGTCTCCAAATAGAGCAGCGAAGACTGAAAAGAGCCTAAGCCTGAAGAAAAAAGGCCAAGAAAAGCCTAAGATTTACCTAGCAAGGGTCAAGGCCCTTGACAAGCTTTGCCTAAAGCGGTCTAAGGTTTGGTAAAAAGGACATAAGATACCTAGCAAAACCTGCTTCAGAATCTAAGGACTGCCTTTCAAACCTGTCTAGAAGGGCCTAAGCGTGCCTGACAGAGCTGGTCTAGAACAACCTGAGGTGCCTGGCAAAACCTGCCTCACAATCGCCTAAAAACCTGTCTAGATGGACCTAAGGTACCTTACAAGTTTTGTCTAGAACAGCCTGAGATGCCTAGCAAAACCTGCCTAAAAATGTAAAAATTGTCTTTTAAACCTGCCAAAAGGGCCTAAGCTGGCTGACGAAACTGTTCTAGGGCGACCTAAAGTACCTGGCTAAATCTACCAAAAAATCTAAAGATTGCCTAAAAACCTGGCTAAAACGACCTTGGGCACCTGGCAAAATCTGTATAAAAACCTAGAGATTGCCCAAAAACCCGGTCTAGAAGGGCCTAAGGTTTACCTAAAAACGGTCCCTTCCCACCAGTTCTCATGCATCCTCCTTTCTGTGTTTTCCCACCAAGAAGACAAGTTCCTCTTTTCTGCTCCTGCTGCTCACAATATTAACAATAACAACTCCCAAATACACACTCCGAGAGTCTCCCTATTGACACCTCCGATGACTGGTGATGATCCACTTAAAAGTGCCCTATTATGACAGTGTTATTCATCGGAAGGGGAGTCCAAATGTGCACATGTGCACCACCACACCTTACCAAATAATACAAACATGTCTTCTTCTGCGAATCTTCTACTTCTGCCACTGTGTTGCTCTCCGTATAACGCTTTTTATGCAGGAGAATCAGTGTTTGCTCACCTTCCTCCTCTTCTTCTCGTTATTCTTCCCTTTCCATGAATGGACAGGAAATGGAGAAGATTTGTTTGGTGTGCACTTAGAGACCCTGACTTCATAGCTCCGTTCACTTTTGTGTGGAAGAGAAAAGTTTACCAGTTTGTTACGGTAGATCATACATCAGAAGCAGCATCAGAAGAGTGATATCACTTGTTCCGGTTGTCACAGAATGACTACTAAAAGTTCAACAGGAAGGAATTTGGGGTTTTGAACCTAGAAGTGATTTTTTAGAGGAATGTGGTCGAATTGGTCTCGCCGCGACTCACCAAGAAAGGTGTGGTCACAGGAAAGAACAGCAGGCGCCTGACTGTTTGTTTTAGAAAACAGTAATCCTTCTATCAGTTTGGTTACTGTAGGAAGCACTAAAACAGCAAGAAACCCTGAGAACTTATGGGTATACCTAGACAAGACAGAGGACGAACTCTGAGCAAATCGAGGTCAAATGGCTGTAATTACAGCTTTTCTGGCAGACGAGACCTTTCCCTGATGAGTTTAAAAGCTTCAGAATCCTACGGGGAAGTTTTCTAGAGCTCGAGCTCCCCATCGGGCCAAATGACTGTAATTACAGCTTTTTGTGGCACCTGCACCCTCTGAAACTGATCTAGCCGAGCAGGTTCTGAGCCACTTAGCTTTCGACTACTTATGAGAAATTTCCCGAAAATCTGGAATTTTCTGAGGCTCGGTCCCCATCAATTACCTCTGAGTTCATCAGTAATGATGAGTCAATGTGTTCCTAACTAAGCTCTTGAGAAGAGCATGACTAACGCCAATTCACCTGTTCCTTCCATACTTGGAACGGGCCGGGCCGTTTGAGAATTTTCATCGGCCCGGCCCGACCCGGCCCGGCCCGGCCCGGTCGACCCGGATTTTCCGAACTGATTTTTCAATAGGCGATTTTTAGAGTAAAATGGTGTTATATGATGCTATTTCGGATTGAAATGAAGAATATTGATGTTTTTGATACTTTTGTATGAAAGTTGAACATTTTTGGAAAAGTTTTGCAAAAAAAAATTGGTGAATTTTTTTCAAAATCTGCATCCGGGCCGACCAGGCCGGGCCGGGCCGGGCCGAAATTTTCCAAGTATGGTTCCTTCCCCTTGATGACCTTTTTCACTGAAATTACTCATCTTCCGCAAATGCTGAAAATGCTGAAAAAGACTCATCGTCTGGGCAGGTGAAATTTCGAGCCAAGCCGTCTGAGTGACAGGTAGAAGGCAAGGAATGATTAACGCCACAGAAAAGTGATAAGAAATTTGAGGAGAGAAACCGAATTTGATAAGGAGTACTGTAGTTTGGTTCTAGCCGCCTAGCCTGGCTAAGCTACAGTAACCTAGCAAGATGATTGTATCGTGTTGGACAGGCTACAGTCCTCTAGCAAGGTGACCGTATCTTTTGAGGTAGGCTACAGTAACCTAGACAGGCTGCAGTAACCTAGCAAAGTGACAGCATCCTGCTGATAGCGGAAAGTGACCTAGCTAGGTTACAGTAACCTAGCGAGTTAACAGTATCCTGCTAGATAGGCTACAGTACCCTAGCCCGGTTACAGTAACCTAACTGGGCTACAGTACCCTAGATAGGCTTCAATATCAACCCTGCAATCTACTCTAGGCAAGGTAACAATTTCAAACCCCCTATGCGCCTTTAAATTGCACTAACAAAGCCCACTAACCCACAAACAAACCCATAAAACCAACCGTTCTTGCAGGCCTACCCGAACAATGGGTCCGCTCATCGGACGTCGGTCTCCCGAAACCCGACGCCGTCCTCTTCTTCGACGTCTCGCCGGAAGTGGCCGCACAGCGTGGCGGATTCGGCGCCGAACGTCTCGAAACGGCGACGATGCAACAAAAGGTGGCGGCGGTGATGCCCACCCTTCGGGATGACGCCTTCTGGCGAACGGTGAACGCCGATGGCGATCTGGATACGGTGGAGAAGGAGGTCCGTCGACTCTATGAGGGATTGGATAGGGAGAAACCGTTCGAGTCGTTGGAGAAGATTTGATTTTTTTTTTTGGATTTTTTGAATTTTCTATTTTTCTAAATTCTGATGATTCCACACCTTCTGATCTTATCATTATTATAAAAATTATTTATTTTTTGGCATCAATTCAAAAAATTTCAAGAACAGAAAAAAGCACTGGGTACGGTATGTACATAAAAGCAGAACTATGAAAAATTTTTTTGGGAAAAATCGGATCCCGTTGGAGCAGGAGAGAGACAGACAGAAAATGAAATGTTTTTTTGGGATACTGTAGGGAAAAGGAATAATAGAGAAGACAAAAAAAGAGAAGTGAAAGAATCGGTGGAGGATCAAATGGATGGGAACGAAAAGCACAAAAAATGATGGTGGAAAATGCGCTCTATTGAGAATTTTGGGTTTGGAGTACACGTGGACAAGTTTTGGATGGAAATTTGAACTTTTCCGGAAATTTTCGATTTCTTTTCGATGACTCATTTTGCAAAGTTTTGGACTCCACGTGGAAAAGTTTCGGAGGGTTTTTGAATTTTTTTTTGTCGTTATTCGAAAATTGAGCGTTTTCGGTCGAAAAAAATTTAAAAAAAAAGCTTTTTCGGTTTAAAGTTTTGGACTCCACGTGGATAAGTTTTGAAATATTTTCTCAAAAAATTTCGATTTTTCGCAATTTTTTTTGCGCAAAAATAGACTGATTTCGACGGTCTAATTTACAAATTTTTGTCGAAAAAATTTTTTTTTGTAGCCAATTTTCCTAACCTAGCTTCCCAAATTCAGTTCCTAGGCCACCAAACTCAAATTCTCAATGGAGCGCATTTTCTTTACTACAGAAAAAGAAGATATGAATTTCTGGGAAAATAATCAATCAATAAAAAAAGAATCAATAAACCTTTTTGGAAAATGAAAGAAGTGAAATATCGGGTAGATCAAAATCTGGAGCCGGAGCCACGGCACGCAACAGCAGCTCATGTTTCTTCAAATGTCGATCGAGATTCGTCTGCTGGCCGAAGCAACGATCACACTTTCGACATCGGAACGGACGTTCCTGGAACATTGTGGTGATGGAGGAGAATTGATGAGGATGAAGGTGGTGCTGTTGCAGTCGACACATGATGATGATTCCTTTGGCGATGATGACTGTGATGGGGTGTCAGCGAGGTGTTCGGCTACAAACACGGATCAATGGGGGATAATAGGGATAAGAGACAGAATAGAAAGAGAAAGAAGTAGAAGTTTTTGGTTACGGTAGGACGGTTACGGGCAAAGGCGGCGGCGATCTCACTATCACAGTCCCATCGAAACCAAGGAAATACGGGCGAAGAGGGGTGGGTTAGCAGGCCGTTTCGTGCTCACCTTATTGTGAATGTTGCGCACGTGGCGTTGAAGGTTTGAGGAGATGGAGAAGCTTCGTTCGCAGTATTGACACTGAAAAGATTGAATTTGTATGGGGAAAGTGCGCCCTACTGCAAAGGGCGTATATCTCGGTTGATGCTGAGATATAGGCTCTTAAAGAACAGCAAGCCCTCCCTCTCGCGGTCAGTTGGTGGTAGCTAACTTTGGAGCGGTATATCTCGGTTGAGAAAAAAGCTATCAAAAAGTGATAAACTAAAAAAATATGCAAAATTAAAAACTGGACCATTTTGTAGTTAAACTTTTTTCAATAGCTCTTAAGACAGCCGAGATATGAAGGCTGGAAGTATAGCAAGGTGGAAAGCGCGCTCTATCGCTCTCTGTTGCAGTACCCTCCCTTTGAGGTGTTGTATCTCAGTTAGGAAGAATGCTATCAAAAAATTGTTAACTACAAACTTGTTCAAAATTGAAAATTAAACAAATTTTCAGTTGACAATATTTCGATAGCACTCACGGCAGCTGAGATATAACGGTTCAAAGTTGAACAACTAGTGCAAAAGCAAGCAATTACGCTCTATTGACAATTCTCATAACATCACGACTCACCTTATACGGCTGCTCTCCAGTATGCGTCCTCAAATGCCTCGTCAAATTAGCGGACCTCGGGAACACCTTCTGACAGAATTTGCACGTATACCGATCCTTTCCCACCCCATTCTGACTGGAATTCGGCGACGAGCTAGCCTTCACCGCACCCATAGCACTGAGCAACGGGTGCCCGGCACCGGTGTTGTAGTTGAATGGCCGTTGAAGTAACGCGAACAAGTTGTTGCTGAATGCTGGATGTTGAGATTGTTGAGATTTTGGGGTCTGCTGTTGCTGCTGGCTAGCTGCCAAAATCGAAGTGATAGAGTGTGGATTGGTCTTCTTAACGGATAGCTCATCATGCTCCGAATCGTCGTCATCATCGTTTCCCGAGTCTCCAACACTATCCCGGTCCTCTCCGTCGTCGGATTTCGACTCGACTTCAGAGGTCGATGGGGGTTTTGGGGTGGCTGTGAGGTCAACAGGTTCAGTGCTGTTGGTTGGAGAGGATTCGCTCGCGTGACCGCTAAAAAAATTTTTTTTCGTGGCGAGACCCTTTTTTGCCCATCCCCTCTCCCATAGAAATAGCTAGCCCCCTTTCCTCATTTTCCAGAATAATTCATGACCGTACTAATTCAAAAAAGTTTCCCCCATCCCATAAAATATTCTTACCTCGACGAACACTCTGCATCCGGTGATTCTCTGGATGAGGCCATTGTCTGTTGCATCGCTTTGAAGGCGTCATGGTTGGCGGCGGCGAGGAATGCCAGTGGGAAGTGTGGGGCTTGCAGCTGGAATTTTTTTCGTGGATTACGGGGGAAAGTGCGCTCCATTGGATATTGCTTTTGGGTCCGAAAAAAAACGGAAAATAAGTTCCCTAACGTTCTGATGAAAGTGCGCTCCATTGAAATATTTTGGTTTAGCCCAAAAAAAAATTTTTTTTTTGGATTTTAAGGAAAGTGCGCTCCATTGAAATTTTTTTTTGTCCAAAAAAAATTTTTTTTTTTTGGATTTTGAGAAAAATGCGCTCCATTGGAGATTTTGCTTTTGGGTCCAAAAAATGGAAAATGAGCCCCTGACGCAATCTGGTGAAAGTGCGCTCCATTGAAATCTTTTTTGCCCAAAAAAAAATTTTTTTTTTTGGATTTTGAGGAAAGTGCGCCCTATTGGAAATTTTGTTTTTGGGTCCAAAAAAACAAACGGGAAATGGGCCCCTGACGCAATCTGGTGAAAGTGCGCTCCATTGAAATTTTTTTTGCCCAAAAAAAATTTTTTTTTTGGATTTTGAGGAAAGTGCGCCCTATTGGAAATTTTGTTTTTGGGTCCAAAAAACAAACGGGAAATGGGCCCCTGACGCAATCTGGTGAAAGTGCGCTCCATTGAAATTTTTTTTTTGCCCAAAAAAAAATTTTTTTTTGGATTTTGAGGAAAGTGCGCTCCATTGAACACTTTTTTGTTTTGCTCGAAAACCCGAACCTCTAATTATCCCTGACCCATCCTCTCATCCTTAGGCCCCCTTTCCCGCACGGTACCTAATCCGGGAAATTGAAGACCCCCCCGGGTTAGGGGGGGGGGGGGTCCTCCGGGGTAGGGGGTAAGGTACGTACCCAGATTAATTAAGGTGTGTATGATGATTGTTATCCACCCATCTCCTCCTCATATGGAGCAATGGAGTCCCCCCATTGAAGAGCCCCCTTGGCCTGTCAAGTGGTGATTTGGGGGGTCACTAGGAGTTATTGTATTGCGTAATACAGGTGGCACTGTGGTGAGAAAACAATCCTAAAGGGGGGGGGGAATGCGGGTGGATAGGGCCCTAGGAATAGGAAAAATCGAGGGATTTTGGAGTTAGGACTGAGGTGACTTAGGTCAAAAAAAATCCGAAAAATTTTTTTTTTCATGAGGTCAGAATAATTTTTTCTGAAGTCAGAAAAATATTAGGTAAAGTCAGAAAATGAAAATTTGGACTAGGAAAATCTAACCAGAAAAATCCGGATTTTTCGTCTTGGAAAAAATTTGAAAAATGTATTTTTGGGAAATGACCACCTGTCATAAGGAGTCAGAAAAAATAACTTCCGGCACTTGACGGATAATGGCTAAGCTGAAAAATGACCCCCTAGGACATGTACTTATGTCAGAAAGGTCTAAGCCTGGCCTATCTACCTTAGACCTAACTGACGGACCTATCCAGCCTGAGAACATCAAAACGACCAAGAAAGGACCTAATTAGCCTGATAAAACAAGCCTAACCACCTCAGGACAGGCCTAGCTGACTTAAGACAGCTTTAGCTTAATTAAGACAGGCCTAGATAATCTAATACATGCCTAAGACGCGCCTAACCAATTTAGTACATGCCTGAACTACTTAAGACAGACACAATTGACTTAAGACAAACCTAACTGACTTAAGACAGGCCTAGATAACATAAGACAAGCCTAACTGACCTAAGACAAGCCTAACCGACTTAAGACAAGCCTAACTGATTTAAGACAGGCCTCACCGACCTAAGACAGACCTGACCGACCTAAGACAGGCTTGACCGACATAAGGCAGGCCTAAGCAATCTAAGACAGGTTAAGATAACATAAATCAAGCCTAACTGACTTAAGACAAGCCTAACTACCTTAAGACAAGCCTAACCTACCTCAAGGCTTAATCCAAGACAGACCTAGCTAGCCTTAGACATGCCTGACCCACCTTACAAATATCTAAGACCCCCAAAAACTAACCTGCGAAGCCATTTGCAAAAAGTGTGGCCAATACTGCATGCCGGCTATCCCACCACCACCACTTCCTCCATTCATATTCGCCAACTGGGCCATCAACGGTTTGTACATAGCGGTCATCTCACAAATCGGTCGATGTTTTGTCAGTGCTGCCTGTGATGGCATCGATGTGTGACACGTTGAGCACGTCCAACCGTCCTAAAAGGAAGAGCTTGTGATGCGAAAAGATGAGACGGGACAGGAGAGAAGTGGGCGGTGCGAGGTGTCCTCCCGTATTGGTCGAGAAAGGGGGCGGAGCCTAATGGGGGCAGAGAGGTAAACAATTAGAGAGAGGGGAAGGACCCCTTCGAGATTTATTGCTATTCTTTCCACTTTTCTCTGGTGGACACGCCCATCTCACCATTTTTTGGGGAGTCACCTGGGGATATTGGAGGTTTTATGACTCCTTATGACCCCCTCCAAGTGGGGTAGCTCCCTGGGAATGTCGCAATACGATGGGGGTACTGTATGACATCCCAGTGTTTTAGGACCCATTTTAGGGAACGGGGGGGGGGGGGGGGGGTGACTTACCGAGTGCACCCGTCGATGACGGCAGAGATTCGAGAATTGTGTGTAGGATTTGGGGCAGAGGTGACACCGAAACGGTTTCAGGGAGCAGTGAATGTGAGAGTGTTGTTTGAGACCGCTGAAAAAATTTTTTTTTTGGGAAAATAGGTTTTTTTGGAAAAAAAATTTTTTCTTGGGAACCGGATGCGCCTTTAAGGTTTGAGGCTTTTTTTTTAAAGGATTTTCGGGGCCCGTTAGATAGCAAATACTCAGTTGCTATAGAAATTGCTCTTTTGCTATGAAATGGTGCTCAGTTGCTATTTCTCATTTGCTAGCAAAAGGGATCATTTGCTATAGAGATTGCTCATTCGCTATTCACTAGCAAAAGACTAGCAACTGAGCCACCAATTTTTTTAGGAATGAGAACACGTCAAATAGCAAAAGATCCACTATAGCAAAAGAGAAAATCCTAGCAGCTGAGTATTTGACTGTAGAGGTGTACAGTATCCCGTAAATCGACACAAAGCCCCGTAAATCGACACGGACCTGTCTGACAGTAAGATTTTTTCGCGCCGAGACCTCCGCTGCTCCTTTAAGGTAATCTAGACCTATGCTGCGCTTTTAATATAATGGGCAAGTACTCAACTGCTATGGGGGTGATCAACTACTATGTTGTGACTGCTAGTGTATCAACTGCTATATTTGGCTCTTCTGCTATGGATCAACTGCTATGGCCATAGCAGTTGAGACATCAAAAATGGCGAAAATAGCAGTTGATCTATAGCAGAAGAGCCAAATATAGCAGTTGAGACAATATCACTCACAACATAGCAGTTGATCACCCCCATAGCAGTTGAGTACCTACCACTATAATGAGCCCCCCCCCCTGCGCCTTTAAAAGTTTCCCCCCACAAAAAAAATCGAAAACAAAATTTCAAAAAACTTTTTTTCAGAAAAATCATCTTCCACCCTTCCCTCACCCCTTTTTCTAGCCTCCTAGACCTTCCGTCACCTGTCTAATGTCAAAAATAGAGGAACGATGACACGATGTTCATCATTAATAGGTGGAATTTTCCTTACTGATAAGACTGAGGGAAACCACTTGAGTCCAAAAAAATCAAACTGATAGCGACCGGAAACAGGAAGAAAATTGACCTTTTGTACTTATTGTGCTCATGCGCCTTTAAGGTTCGAACCCCAGGGACTCTTCAGTGACCGCCCCCCCCCCCCCAACATGGTGCATCGACCTTTTGTACTTTTTTTTTTCGCCTATGCGCCTTTAGGAGCCCCAGGAGCCTTTCAGGCCCCAGGAACCCTTCAGGGGCCGCCCCCAACATGGTGCATCGACAAGTGTTGGCGTACTAGGCACCAGACTTGACGATATATTTCTAAGCCCCGCCCAAAAAAGTGTTTGCGTACCAAGCACCCGACTTGACGACATTCTGGGCAGCCCCCTCTAGGAAAATGATATTGCCACCAACATCTTCAGAATATCTTCATTTCCTCGCCATCCAATTTTTGAGGATGGGATCCAATTTCCTGCCCAGTGCTTTCAAGCTCCTCTCCTCTACCTGAGAAGGGGGATGAGCAAATAGATGGGAGGGGGGTCCTCCACACGCATGATCCTAATGGAATAGAGACGGGAAGGGCTACGGTACTAATAAACAACACATTTTAAGGGGAGGGAGATTTTTGAATTGGCGCCATTTTTTGAAAAAAAAATTTTGGCGGCATTTCGGAAAAAAAATTCAAATTTCGCGCCAAGACCCTTACCTGGCACTGGTAAAACTTTTCGGACAAACTCCACACTTGTGTGATCCCTCCGAGGGACTTTGACCTGGTGCGAGCTCTCCGTGCTCGCGAATGTACTCCTCGATGCCGTTGAGACCACAGTCCTCGCTGCTGGATTTGGAGAAACTGGGAGAGGTGTCGGGGCTGAAAATAGGGGTACTGTAGGTGGAAGGGGAGCAGATAGGAAGGATTAGAACTAGGGTTAGTTGGCTTAAAATTCAGAAATTTATTCTTGGGGTGGCTCTGAAGTCACAAACCTCAGATCTAGGTTTTTTAGACGTCGGCTTAGGCTTAGGCTCCTAAACCTCAAGCTAAGGCTCCTAAACCTCAAGCTAAGGCTCCTAAACCTCAAGCTAAGGCTCATAAACCTCAAGCTTAGGTTTGTAAACCTCAAGCCTAGTCTCCTAAACCTCAAGCTTGGGCTTCTAAACCTCAAGCTTAAGCTCCTAAACCTCAAGCTTAGGGTCCTAAACCTCAAGCTTAGGCTCCTAAACCTCAAGCTTAGGCTCCTAAACCTCAGGCTTAGTCTCCTAAACCTCAGGCCTAGGCTCCTAAACCTCAAGCTAAGGCTCCTAAACCTCAAGCTTAGGCTCCTAAACCTCAAGCTTAGGCTCCTAAACCTCAAGCTTAGACACCTAAGCCTCAAGCCTAGTTTCCTAAACCTCAGGCCTAGGCTCCTAAACCTCAAGCTAAGGCTCCTAAACCTGAAGGTTAGGCTTCTAAACCTCAAGTTTAGGCTCCTAAACCTCAAGCTAAGGCTCCTAAACCTCAAGGTTAGGTCCCCTAAGCCTCAAGCTTAGGCTCCTTAACCTCAAGCTAAGGCTCCTGAACCTGAAAATTAGGCTCCTAAACCTCAAGCTTAAGCTCCTAGCCCTCAGATTCCATCACCCAAAGTGACGTCTCCTACCCAAAAAGATTCCATCAAGATTCCGTCCTTAAATAAATCTACAATTTCCTTTGTAGGGACGCCCCAACACCCTCCCAAAAAAGAAGAAAGAAGATTTGTCATCCTCGGCCAGAAGCATATATGTAAATGAAGAAACGGGCGGTTCATTTTCTTTTTCTTGGGGAAAAAGGAGGCGACAGGGATGTGCTCTTATCGGAAATCCGTTACTTTCACCGCCATCCCGAGGCGAGGAAAACTAACTAGTGAAAGGATATATAGGGGGGCGACAGGAGAGGAGAGAATTGAAAGTAGGACGATTTGGTGGAAGATTTTTTCGAGATAATATAAATATATATGAAGGATTCTTTTCAACCAACTTATTACAGGAAGAGAGATTTTTGGAGGAAGATTTGGGAAGAGAGAGTGAAAACTGGTTTTTTACTATGGAGAAAAGGAGGAGGTAAGACACAGGTGGATATAGAATTGGTTTAGGTCTAGTTTAAGCCTAAGGATTTTGAGTCTAAGCCTGAGGTACGTACAACTGAGCGGAGACTGTAATTTCAAGCCTTAGACTGTAATTTTGAGGTAATGTCGAGCCTAAGACTGTAATTTTCAGCCTTAGACTGTAGTTTTGAGCCTTAGACTGTAATTTCGAGCCCTAGACTCTTATTCTGAGCCTCAGGCTGCATTTCTACCCCTAAGACTGTAATTCTAAGCCTTAGACTGTAATTTCAAGCCTTAGACTGTAACTCAGAGCCTTAGACTGTATTTTTGAACCTTAGACTGTTATTTTAGGCCTAAGGCTGTTATTTTAGGCCTAAGGCTGGAATTTCAAGCATTTGACTGTAATTCCAAGCCTCAGACTGTAATTTTGAGCCTTAGGCTGTAATTATCAGCCTTAGACTGTAATTTTCAGCCTTTGACTGTGATTTCAAGCCTCAAGCTTTAACTCTAAGCCTAAAGCCCTAAAACCTAAGCCTAAAGGTCTTCAAGCTATTCTCCTTAAGCCTAAGCCTCAGGTCCTTAGGCCTAGAGCCCTTAGGCCTTAGCCTAAGGTCCTTAAGCTTAACTGCCTTAGCCTAGGCTTAAGGTCCTGAAGCTTAACGGCCTCAGGCCTAAACCTAAGGCCCGTAAACCCCAAAAACTTCCCCCAAACTGACCGATCATCCTCCTTCAACATTATCAGATTCTCTATCTCATCCTGATCCTCCTCGTCACACTCCTCCTCGGTTAGCCTCTGCAACAGTAGTCGCTCCCCTATATTGATTATTCGACTTGTTTTGAAATGTGTCTGAAACTTTTTTTTTTGCAAAAAAAAAACGAAAAATGAAGAGGACGTACTTTACAATTAACCTGTGTCATACATATATTCGCGTCCTCTCCAATGTCGGCTTCCTTAATCAAGTTCAAGAGGAGGATTTCTGTCGAGTTGTTCGGGGTGGCCTGGAATTGAGATAGAGGGTTTGGTGGCTTTGGGTTTAGGTGTTTGGAAGGTATGGGAGCCTGAGCGGGGCTGTGCAAAAAAAAATTCCGAAAAAAATCGAAAAAAAATTTTTTTTCGAAATTTTCAAGGCGAAAATAATCGAAAAGATTTTTTCTTCGGAAATTTCGCTCCGAAAAAAATCGAAAAAAAAGGAGTTTTTCGGGATTTTTCGATTTTTTTTTCGAACTTTTTCGGATTTTTTCAGGAAAAGTGGCGCTCATGGCGCTTTGAAGTTTGGTGGCCGAACATTTCGTTGGCCGTGGCCTAGGATTCCAAATTGAATTTTTTCTAATAGCTCACGCCACGACAATAAAAATGACGTCAAAACCGAGTCGAATGCTCTATTTTGAAGCGAGTTATGCGTCTTTGAAGTTGGAGGTGGGAGAATGAGAGAGGGCAGAGAAGCAGACAGTCGTTTTCTCTGCCGCCTCTCACTCTCTCACCTCCAACTTTGAAGGCGCATAACTCCCTTCAAAATTACGATTTCTAGATGGGTTTTGACCCATTTTGCAGGGGATTTCCAGAGCTGTTAAGTAGCACGACATCCGGATGGAATACGAAGACCTTTTTTTTGATTTCCAAAATCATAAAGGAGCATAATGATGCAGAAACAGACTAAAGCTCACCAAGCCTGACGCTTCCAACGATGTCGAGCTCCGCCAGCAAAATCTAAGATCCACCTGCGGAAATCCAACTCAAACATTTGCTGAAGATTGATGATGAGCATCCGATAAACCTGCCTACTCATAAAACTATTTTCCAATTCAGAATTTTTCAAAATAGCCTCTCCAGAGTTCAAGTCTCCCATAGAGACATCTGGACTGCTTTCGTTTCACGTCGCTGATTGTTGTAGGCCTTCTGCGATACTTCGTCTCTGAAATACATACTTGATA
>GL379803.1:10448-23782 GCA_000143925.2 Caenorhabditis brenneri | reverse complement strand
AGACTTAGGCAAGGCTTAGGCGAGGCTTAGGCAAGGCTTAGGCAAGGCTTAGGCAAGGTTTAGGCAAGGGTTAGGCAATGGTTAGGCAAGGGTTAGGCGAGGCTTAGGTAAGGTAAGGCGAGGTTTAGGCAAAGTAAAGCGAGGCTTAGGAACCAAAGACTTAGGTTAAAGAATCTAGACCTTAGGCTCAGGTGTCAAGGCGTCACGCTTGGAAACCTAGACTTTAGGCTCTTCGGTACAAGAAAATAGGTCTCAGGCACGGTAAGGGGAGGTTTAGGCAAGGGTTAGGCAATGGTTAGGCAAGGGTTAGGCAAGTCTTAGGCGAGGCTTAGGAATCAAGAGTTTAGCTTCAAGAATCTAGATTTTAGGCTTATAAATCTAGACTTCAGACAACGGTTCTTCTTAGGCTCAACTATCTCAGGCTTTGGGCCTACCTACCTCCGGCTAATTGACCCCCCCCCCCCCTCAATCCTCTGCTCCCCAACCTAAGTGGGCTCCCAACCTTCTCAAAAATTGACATTTGAGCCCCACTGCCTACCTACCCCCACTTAAGTATCTTCTCCCAGCAGGTATACTCTTACCTCTCCACCTGATGACGAACCCAAAAAAAGAAGAAGAAAAGTAAGTAACCCTTCTGGGGGCAGGAAGGGAGGAGATGAATAGAAGAGAGGATGAAGAGAAGACACAAGCTGAGAGCTGCTCCCTGTCTCAAAAAAGTGGGCGGAGCCGCCCGGGTATTCTTCTCGTCTCCTCTCTTCCCTAGAAGAAGAAGGAAGAAATCGGGAAGAGATGGGAAGGGTGAAGACCCCGCCCATTGACCAATCGGAAGATCATCCATTTTGTAACTTTTCCAGGGGGAATTGATAGGAAGATTTTGGAAATTTTCATGAGAGTAGTCAAGTAAAAGAGGGGAAGGAGGGTGTAGGAACGTGGGAGACAGGGTTGCAGGGAAATGTTTGACACTTGCTCATGAAGCAGGGAGCGTGGGAATCTGAGGAAAAGAGGTGTTCAAAAGGGTTAAGGAAGATTGTGAATGCAGGTTGAGGTGCTGATGGGTTCGCCAGACCCCCCATTAAAGGAACTATTGACGCAGGATAACCGGAGGCCCGAGATGGCTGAAAACTGAGAGACTGAAGGCAGCAAAGGTCGGAAAACACTGAAAATTCGTTTGGCAGACCGGATTGGTCCTGAAAAAGGGGGACCTAAAGGCCTCTACGCTAACAAAGTTTTTTTTCGGTCCTACCGGTCCTTTCCGGTGCCCGATTTTTTTTCTTCCTGTTTTTTCGGATCTATTAGGTGGACATCCGCTATTGCCGGGTGTCCGATCGTACTCCGAACCTGGCTCCAACCCTCCAACGTCTCCAGACCTACCGAGCTTTCAAGACACCTGTCTCCAGGTCTTCAGGACATCCCTTTTCTTTCAGGACACGGACTGGAGACCCGGGATAGACGGTTGGTATGACCGGAGAATATAGATGACCCCGACAGGAGCAGAGACCCGGAACAATCGAAGAACCAAAATGACCGAAACCATGGGAATACCAGAGACTGGTTTGGAACGAAAATCCAGGATGGTCCGGAACCACCTGACACCTAGAAGGACCGAAAACCCCGATGGTCCCCAGGTTTCAGCTTACGGGCTCTTTGTATATTTACGGAGCAGTTCTCAATTTTCCCATGTCAAAAAGCGTTCTCTTTACCCAGGGAGCGTGTTCAGCACCGCAATTTCAGAGTCTCTCTCACGCGTCTCCAATGGAAACCAACTGACACACACACACACAACTTGATTAAGAAGTCAGGACGGGAAAAATAAGTTTTCATTACTTTTGAAAGTAGTTGGGGGCTCCTTTTGAAAGAAAATGATGCACAACTTTGGCCACAGGACCACCACCAATTTTCTCAAATAGCAGCATCGTCCAGGATGCTGCTCTTTTCTTTATTCTTCTTCATATTTTCTTATTCTTCTTCATCGTTTTAGGGAAAAAGGATGGAGGGGGGGAGGACAAAATTGCCGCTTCTTTTCTTCCTCCACTTTTTTTGGGAAGAAGGTGCTCACCAGAGGCTTTTATATATTTGAGGAGGGGTAATAAAAGGTAAGGAGAGGGGCTTACTTTAGAAAAAAAATTGAAAAATCAATAAATGAGGTTCCGGGACTGTGCTCATCACTGTCTCTCTTTTCACATGATGGTGATGCCACTGACACTGATAAGGAACTTTTTTTTCGTTTGGAACTTTTTTTTCCTTCTCGGTCACCAGTGTCAGGCTCATCATATTGACAGGTGCAGCTAGTTTTATCAGTTTTCCGACTGAAAAAAGTTTCGAAATTGGGGAAAATTGGGAAGGGTGGGGAAATTGAGTCATGGGGGACATGATGGAGGCTTCTGTGGAAAAGGGAAACGTCGTAAAACTGCACCAGGGCTTGAAAAACCAGATAGAAGACAGTAAAATGATAATTCTGGGTCTCCGGTGATCATTCTGAGCAAATGATGGACGTCCCGGGCCTTTGGTAGTCGTACTGAGTCGTCGGTGACTATTACGGGGTAAAGGGCGGTCATCACAGGTTCCTTTGGTCGCCTGGGGGCTCTGGTGCCAATCCCGGGTTCCAGACGGCCATCCCGAGCCTCCGGTGAGTACCTCGGGACTATGGGGCTCATCCCGAGGCTCCGGTGATCATCCTGGGAATCTGGGGGTCAAACGCGGGTCCCGATGGTCACCCATGATGTCCAGTGACCGTCCCGGGTTTCCGGTGGTTATCTCGGGTCTCCGGTGGCTGCCATGGATATTCAGTGTTCATTCCGGGTGGTTCTGCCGGATCATCACAGGTTCCGGTAAATGGGCTCGGGTCATCCCGTGCCTCCGGTGGCCATCACAGGTCTCGGGGGACTGTCCCGAGTTTCCAGTTAACATCCCCGGGTCCCTGGTGGTCATTTCGGATCCCCAATGGAAATCCGGGTCTCCGGTGGTCTTCACGGGCTGCTGGCAAACATCCCGGGAGTCCGGGGACATCCCAGGTCTCCAATGCTTATCCCGAGTCTCCCGCGGCCATCCTGGATCGCCGGTAGCCATCGTAAATTTCCGGTGAACCTCCTGAGTCAATTTTGAATCTCCCATGGCCGTTCCGGGTCACTGGTGATTTTCCAGGGACTCCGGTGGTCTTCCCGAGCCACAGGTGGCTCACCTGGGCCATTCGTGGGCATCCCGAACTTTCCGTGGATATATCCCGGAGTCCCCGGTGGTCATCCCGACCCCATATGGTGGTCTTCCCGGATTTCAGAAAGTTATCCCGTGGTCTCCTGTGACTATCCCCACTCTCCGTAGGCCTTCCCGATCCCTCCGGTCGTCTTCCTGGGGTTCCAACGGTCTTCCCGGGACTCCGGTGGTCTTCCCGGGTCTCCGGTGCTCACCCCGGATCACCGGTCATCTTTAGACTCCTGTCATCAGGCCCCCATAAACCAGAACGCCCCCTCCCCAAATTTGATGGCTACCTAACTTTTGGGACCCCCTGGTTATCTACCCCAATACCTATATATATTGAAACCCACCCCTCCAAGCATCAAATGACACTATTTACCACTTGCAGAGCTGCTCTCCTCTAAAGTGACTTCCCCTCCCCAATCGTCTTCTTCTTCTCTTTTCACACTTGACAGCATTTAGACGACCACCGGAGGACGATTTCTTCCAAAGGCTTCTTCTCTTCCCTTCGAAACTCCGGAAGGAGAGGCGAAATAAAGGGGTGGTGGTGGGGAAGAAGAAAAGGGGGCCCAGGTAAGTGAGGGACAGAGAGGCGGAGAAAGAGGTAATGATGAGCTCAGTTGAGCATGAATTTGAAGGGGAACGATTTTGGAAACTTGTAAATGTACCCCAAAACTGGAAGCATCACAGAAAAAAGTGGCTAAATGACCACATCTATTGAGCAATTCACCGAAGGAATCCGGTTTTTCTCCTTCTATGGAAGGCACTTGGAAGGGATGGTGAGCAAAGAAGAGGCCCAATTCATCACTTCTCCAGGTATGGAGAGGGTTGGAAAGGACGGGCGGAGGAGAAGAGGACAAATAATAAAGAGGATGCAAAAAAAAAATTCTATTCAAGACTTGGAAAATGGGAAGACAGGATGGGAAGGAGGAAGGGAGGTACAGTAACCTAGAAGGAAATGGGAAAAATGTTTAATAGGGAGAGAGGGAGTTGCAGGTGGCGCCCTGAATGTTTGGAAGGACCAAAGGCCTGAAAAAAAAGCTGGACGCCAGGGGTAACCGAAAACAGGGAGGGACCGAACGCCGGAATGGACTGGAAGCTAGGTATTACCGGAGCCTCGAAAGGATGACTTGAGGCATGGGATCATTACTGGAGACCTGGAACAATCACCGGAGACCTCGAATGACCACTGGAGATTTGGGAGGAATAGAGGCCCGGAAGGACAAGAGCCTTGGAACGATCGGAGACCACCCGGGACAGTCACCCGAGCCTCGGAATAACCACTAGAAACCCGGGAACAATCACCGAAGACTCGGAATAGCCACGGGAGAGGCCAGTGATGCCCACCGGAGACCCCGGACAACCACCGGAGATCCGGGATGACCCGGGGATGTTCACCGGAGTGATGGAATGGCCCGGGATAGTCACCGAATTCCCGGGATGACCCCCGGAAACCCAGGATGGTTACCGGAAACCCGGAAAAGCCATCGGAAAGCTCGGATGACCACCGGAGACCCGAAAGGATCAAAGATCGAGAATAGCCGGAGGTCCTAAACGATCGGAGACCCAGGATACACCCCCAACGAGTTGGCCAAAGTGCCGGATAGGCTGAAGGATGGAAAGGACTGGTCACCTCGTAGTTACGGTGGGTCTTATAGGCTTGATAGGCCCGATAGACCCCAGTGACCGGAGACCCTTATGAACCGGAAGCCCAAAAAGACCGGTGATGTCCTGGCCGTCCTGGTCTTCTGCACATCTCCGCTTTTACAGGTTCCCAGTCCTTCCCGGTCCTTCTTGGTCTACAGGGTCTTTGTGCACTTCAGGACCTTGGGGCCTTTTGTCTTGGAGGCTCTATCAAAACTACAGAAGCTAACTAGCCTACCATGCTTTCCAGGTGTCCGGGTCCTTCCGAGGATTCCGGGCTCCTAGCTCTTTTAGTCCCTCATTCTTCCCGGTCTGACTAACCTACCCGCTATTATAAGCTATCTATGTACACAAACTCTCAACTACAGTACCCCCTGCTCCTCCTCTTTCTCTACTCCTCTCTCTCTCTCTCTCTCTTCTCCGCTAAGTCATCCTACTCCCATTTATCACATGTTTTTTCACTGAATGAAAGTTCTGGGAAAATAGAAAGCTGAGGAGCAGATGATTCAAGAGGAAAACTTGATAAAGGTGAAAAATATGATATGAGAAAATCTGATAAAGAAGAAGAAGACGCTAGAAGAAGGTAGGGAGGGGGGACAGCTGATTTCATTACTTACTCGTTTTCGTGAGATTCTTGATTTTCGTGAGGAGAAGGGATGTTTTTGGATATATATGGAGGAGACAAAAACAAGAGAAAAATGAATGAGTTCTGAGAAGCGGGGAAGAAGTTGATTAAATTTTTTTCAGTATCGTAAAATTCAAGGAATATCTCGGGAGGTAAGGCTTACGGTGAGAATAATGGAGAATTTTTTTTTTCAATTTTTAAGACAAATTTTCTGATACAACCCTATATGATTTTCATAGCGAAATGTAGATCGAAAAATTTCCTATCGATTGGTATAAATATAATATAGGGTTGTGTCTGAAAAAACTGATTTTCAGCAATTATCAAAAATTTTTCAATTTTTGATTTTCTTTTCTCAGGTTTCTACCTACTTTTCAGATAGAACCTTAAATGATATTTATACCAATCGATAGGGAATTTTTTGATCTACAAAAAAGTATAAAAACCATATGTGGTTATATCAGAAATTTTGGCTCAAAAATCCAAAATTCGAAAATTGGCTCAAAAATTGATTTTTTTGATTTTTGGTACAAGTTTTTCTGCTAGAACCCTTTTTGATATTAATACCAATCGATAGAGAATTTTTTGATCTACACAACAGTATGAAAATCATTCATACTTATATCAATAAATTTGGCTCAAAAATCCCAATTTCGGAAAATTTGACTCAAAAACGGATTTTTGATTTTCGGTCAATTTTCCTGCTGCAAGCCACTATGATATTTATACCAATCGATAGAGAATTTTTCGATCTACATCTTCCGGTTTTTACAGTCAAAATTGAGCGAAAAATGATGGAGCAGCTGGTGTCAAAAATTCAACTTCACAGAACATCGATTAGCATAATCTCGACTGCTATTTAAAGAAATTCTATATTTTTTACAGATTTTTTCAGATCTAGAAAGAAGACCCCAAAGACCGGGTAGGCTCGTAAAAACTAGAGGGACCAGGGGCTCGAGAGCGGAAAAATTGAATTATTTTTTGAAAAAATAAAAAAAAAGACCATCTGGACATTCAGATTTCAAAGCTAAGCGCTTAATTATTACAGAACAAAATTTCAATAAACATTAAGTATCCTAGGATGTCCCCCAATCAATTTTTGACTCCAAGTTAACTGATGACTGATCAAAAAACCAAGAGTGTCTAACTCATATTCTTCTTATCAAAAACAGGAAAATGAAGAAATGAGAAAACAGGAGAGAGATGGAGTGAATCTCCACATCTCCAGAGGAATTTGTAGCGGAAAGGAAGAATCCAGACCCCTATTAAATCTCTTTTTGGAGTTACTTCTTCTTCTTCATGATAACCAAAAACAGAAAAACGAGTTATTGACATTCCTCTCCTTCTCCGTTTTATCACTCACAATCCCTACTTGAAATATAGAGAGACCCCGGGGTAATTCCTTGTGTGCACATACATTTCTAATATGTTTTAAGTGGTGAGGGGTGGAAGAAGGAGGACAAGGAACAATATATATTGAATCAAGGTGTAAAAGGGCAAATATATGGATGGAATTGAAATAGGAGGACAAGGTGGAATATATAGAAAAAATTGGATTAGGTAAGCCCGGTGAGTGAGGGGAGAAGGGAAAAGTTGATCCCGGTGGAAGTGGGAAAGGAGGAATTGGAACCTTTTTGAAGATAGCTGGAAAATACCTTAAAGGAGCATTATAAGGGGAATATGGACTTGGAAATGAACCTTAGAGACATATAACTCAGAAAGTTCATGTCAGTAATTATGAGAAGCATAGGAAGCTTGAAGGAACATTATAGCTTCGAGAACCCCTTATTGGAGTTTTTTTTGGAGCAGGCTACCTTAAAGGTACACGAAGTTTTTGGAACCTGAGGATTATGAAATTGATTATGGAGTTTGAAAATCAGGCACCTTAAAGGGACATAGAGGTCTTTGGAATTCATAACTAAGAAAGTTTTTCGGATGATTAGAAGGATACTCCTCTAAACTAGAAAGACCGAAATCTAAGGTTATATTTCAAGACCAATAGCATCACCCAGAAAAAAATGAACAATTTTTTCAACCTGACCGTTTTCATACTTTCAAAAAGCTCTTAAAATTCCCTACGAAATGGTCCAAAAACCACCTGAAAATCTCAATTTTGAAGGGAGTTATGACGCTTTGAAGTTTGATGGCCGAACTTTATGTGGCCGTGGCCGAGAATTCCAAATTCAACTTTTTTTTGAAGCCCACACCCAAACTGTTGGAATGGTCCAAAAACCAGCTCAAAAGCTCAATTTTGAAGGGAGTTATGCGCCATTGAAGTTGAAGGTGAGACGCAGAGAAGCTCTACAGTCGTTTTCTCTGCCGCCTCACACTCTCTCACCTCTAACTTCAAAGACGCATAACTCCTTTCAAAATTGAGCTTTTCAGCTGGTTTTTAGACCATTTTGAAGGAAATTTTAAGGGCTTTCAGGTCATATAAAATTTGACAAAAATGAGGAAAATACATTTTTCTGCGATTTTCAAAAAAAAAAATTCAAAAAATCGACAAAAATTGTCTGGTGAAGTGTGCCTCAAAACCGCATAAATGGACTGAGTCGAAATCGAGTTCCGGAAAAAATAGAGGGTCATCAAACCTTAGAAAACTAGAAAAAAAATCAGAAAAATGCCATTTCGAAAAAAAAAATTCTTGTGATATCCGTCAGATGATCCGATATCCACCACCATCACTCCCATGGATCAGCTCAAACAGACCCCGGGAGGGCCTGCCCTCCCTTTCAATTCTCCCCTCGCTCGCATCTCAACAAATAATAATTCCGAAATCTTTTTGACAGCTAATTGGAGACGGTCACAAATAGATGCGGGCGGGTAAGAATAGATTCAAGAGAGAAATAGTGTGTGAGAAGGGGAGACGCAGAGAAGAGGAGCCCTGCCAAACGAGCATCCTGGATGAGCTCGATGGACCGGAGATTCCAATGACAGTTTTTCTCCTGCCGAGGCATCGCCAGGACAATCGGATATTTTTCGGGATGCTGCGCCTTTAAGGTTCGGAGGTGGGGGGGTCTAAAAGGGCAGGGACCAACTTAGGCTTGACAACAAGGTGCCTGATCAAAAAATTCAAAAAAAAAAAGATAAAAATGATGAAATTTAAATCAAAACTGAGGCATCAGACAAAAAAAGAAGACAAAAACGGAAAATGAGTCATTTCATGAAAAGATGACACGAGGAGAATTAAAACAAACATATCGAAGATGACCATCACAACGTTTTTTTTCGAATTTTGTTTTTTTTTTGGAAAATGAAATTTCTAGAAAAAAAAGTCATGGAGTACTACGGTAGAAGGATAATTCAATTAGACATGCAGGGTAGGTTGGATTACTGTAGGAGATGCTCTAGACGGCATAAATTTGATTACGATGTTTTCGAATTCGGAAGAACTATTCAGTAATTTGAGTGCCTACGGTTTTTTTTTCAAATCTCGAAATTTCACAATGAAAAAATAATGGAAAAAATTGCTAACAATCTCATTTTTTTGACAAAAGACAATTTTTTTTCAATGGGGTTTTTGACCCTGGAGGTCCTATTTTCGTAATTTGTAGATCAAAAAATTCCCTATCGATTGATATAAATACCATATAGATTTGTGTGAAAAAAAATACAAATTTTCAGAAATTTTTCAAAATTTTTCAAAATGTTTTCTTTTTTTGTTTCAATTTTTCTGTTACAACCCTATATGATATTTATACCAATCGATAGAGAATTTTTTGATCTACAAATTTGTATTAAAGTTATAAAGGGTCGTTTCGAAAAACGTGCATCAAAAAAAAACAAAAAATCGGAAATCGGAAAATTGCTGAAAATGTATTTTTCCAGATAGAACCCCACATGATATTTATACCAATCGATAGAGAATTTTTCGATCTGCAAAATACATTTCTCACAAATTGACACATGCTAAAATTGAGCAATCTAGGTAAAAAAAATTCTCATTCATCAAAAATGAGATCTATAGGGACAATAATGGAAGAAAATTAGAGAAAAATGAAATTTCAAGACTTGAATTTTCCAACTCAATGAAAACAGCGTAAATTTCGAGAATACGAAAATGGTTAATTTTGTCTAGGTAGATCGAAAAATTCCCTATCGATTGGTATAAATATCATATAGGTTAGTGTCAGAAAATGTGGCACAAAAACTGGAAAATCTGATTTTTTCATGTTTTTACCCAAGTTTTCTGAAACAAACCTATACAATATTTATACGATTCGATAGTTCAAAAAATTCTCTTTCGATTCGTATAAACATCATAGAGGGTTGCTTCAGGAAAAGTAGGTCAAAAATCTGAAATTTTGTCATAAATTTCAAAAAATTTAACCTAGAGGGTAGAAACACCGGGAGCACAGAGCAAAAAAAGTCGGTCAAAAAACTGAAAATCTCAATTTGTTCTTTATCGGAAGTACGGGTTCAGCACAAAATGACAATAACTTATGGGCTGCAGTTCAAGAAAAAAATATATAAATTCAAAAAATTTAATCAAATAAAAGAGCCTAGCTAACCCCGCCCACTAGCCCCCCAATTCCAAATTTCAATGTCTAACGAAGCATGAGGTAAACCTTATTGTTTACACGGATTACCCACCGCTTATTAACCAATTAAGCAGTGGGGGGAAGACGTTAGGAGGGACAGGTGTCCCAGTGTCTAATCTACCAGAAACACCATATATACATATATACTCCTCCTCCCTCTACAGTACTCCCCCGCGCGCAAAACTGATTTTGAGTCATGAGAGTTTGTCTATACAAGTGATTTAGTCTCTCTTTCGGAAGAAATGGAAGGAGGTGTCCTAATGCATTTTGAGGTAGGGAATAAGGAAGGGAGAGGGAGGAGAAAAGTGTAAATATGGAGAATGAATAGAGGAGCATTTATGTGTCATTGTACAAGAAATTGGGTGGATTGATGGGGTGGGGTATAAGAAAAAGAAGAAGTTATTAACAATACTCTAGTTCATGTGGAAAGTTAGGTAAGGGAAGGTCTTTGCCATACTTGTGAAATCGCGGGCCGGGCCGCATTGGGAAAAATTTTCGAAAATTCACCCCAAAATTATGGAAAAACACAAAATTTTCAAAAATTCTCAATTTTTGGCTGATTCGTGATTCAAACCACTCAAACTACTCCCAAAATGCAAAATATATGAAATTTACAGAAAAAACGCAAAAATCAGCTGATTTTTCGATTTTGAAAAGTCAAATTCAAACTTCGCGGTAACTGGCGGGCCAAGAGGGCCGGGCCGGTGAAATTCGTCATCCGGCCCGGCCCGGCCCATCACAAGTATGGTCTTTGCGGTACTGTGAGAGAGAAAAAAATTGTCCGTTATACACTTTTGTATAATCTGAAGGTCCTCGAAACTGCCTACAGATTGGTCCTAAAACCAGCTCAAAAGCTCAATTTTGAAGGGAGTATTGAACCTTTGAAGTTGCAGGAGAGGGAGTGAGAGACGGCAGAGAAAACGACAGTCGAGCTTCTCTGCGTCTCACTTCCAACTTCGAAGACGCATAACTCGCTTTAAAATTGAGTTTTTGAGATGGTTTTTGCGCCAATCAGTAGGGCGTATTTTACGCATCTGGCCATGAAAACGATTTGACCTACTGAGAAACTTATCAACAGAGCGAATTCACAGACCGTCTCCGGAATAAAATCAGCTGCTGATATATTTGACTACGAAATAAAGCGATGGTTTAAGAAAAAAAATGTTCAGAACCAATTGAAAAGTTATAAAGTAGGAATACGATAACTCTGGAACAAGACAAGCCACATGATTTTGGGAGATTCTATAAAAAGTATATTACAAGAACAAATCTGGACATAGCGTGATCTTTATCCTACCATCCCTGAATACACACCTTACAAAAATGAATGGAGACAGTGGTTGTTACGTAACTAGTCGGATCAAAACATAAGAGAAGACAGAGGGAGGAGGGATGGGACGATGTTAGGACTGGGGACCAAGTGGTACAGCTAGTAAGGGAGTAAAGCTAAGAAGAGAGATAGGACATCATGAAATAGCGAATAAGTAGTTCAGATAGTATAAATCTTGTGAGTTCTGAAGTTTTGATGCTTTTTTGGTCGAACATTAACTCTGAAAGTAAGCTATTCAAAAACAAAATCTTTTTATTTCAGTACCATAAAAAAAAAGCTTGAAATCTCAATTTTAAAGGGAGTTACGTGCCTTTGAAGTTAGATGCGAGGGAGTGAGAGGAGTCAGAGAAAACGACTGTCTCCTTCTCCGCGTCTCTCTTTCCGCGACTTCAAAGGCGCATTACTCCCTTCAAAATAAAGCTTTTGAGCTGGTTTCTGGATCGTTTTGTAGGAAATTCTATGACGTTTTTGGTGTCACAAACATGAAAAAAAAATCTGAGAATTCGAGATTTTTTGGATTTTGCCATCGACAGACATTTCCAGCCAAAAATCGGTTAAGCTAGAAATCTGCAATTCTTGGCTCGAATTTTATCAAAATTCGAACATATCTGGATTCTAAGCTTTCCTATTCCAACTACCGTACCCTCTGACTTCCAAGAAATCCATCCTTCTCCTCCTCCCAAATCCTCTTACCAAATCCCATCAATCCTATCCCTTCCCATCTAATATTCAATCTTCTTTTGAAGGGGAAACGCCCCAAAAATCTTGGTGTGTGTGATGACAGGTAATCTCGAATGTATTGCGTCTTCTCCTGGGGAACAATTCGTGGAGGAGGAGGGAAAGCTCATCTAAATTTGATGAGAAATATCTTTCAGGAGTAGACTACAGAGAAAGGAAGGGGGGGGACAAAGGTAAGCTGTGAACATCTGTCATCACTCTGAGGAGGGTACATGCGGTAAACCAGGGGGAACAATGGGGGGAAGGGACCGTTTAGGAAATTTAAAGGCTTTTATATTTTAAAAAACGTCAAAAAATGAGCAATTATGAAATTTTGAACGCCGCAAAAAACTTTTGAAATTCCCTGCAAATTGGTCCGAAAACCAACTGAAAATCTCAACGGCCGATTTTTTCGTGGCCGTGGCCTAGGATTCCAAATTCAATTCCCTCTTGAAGCTTATACCCCAAAGGTCAAAATGATCCAAAAATCAGCTCGAAAGCTCAATTTTGAAGCGAGTTATGCGCCTTTTAAGTTGGAGGTGAGACGCAGAGAAGCTAGACTGTCGTTTTCTCTGCCGTCTCTCACTCTCTCACCCCCAACTTTAAAAACGCAAAAGTAGCGCTAAAATTGAGCTTTTCAGCTGGTTTTTTGGCCATTGTGAAGAAAAATTCAAGGGCTTTCAGGTCATATAAAATTCGACAAACAGAGGAAAAATTTTTTTTTTTGCAATTTCCAAAAAAAATATTCAAAAATCAAGAAATATTTTTTTCAGAGCAGTATATCACAGTTGCCTTTAAAGCTATCAAAACGTTGTCAACTAACAAAATGTCGAGCAACAAGTTGTAATTATTTCACTAGTTGAACACATTTTTATAGCTCTTAAAACAATCGAGATATACTGCTCTAAACATAAGGGCCCCTGTTACAGTATATACAAACACACTAACCTGTATCTATCCTTGTTGGTACTTTGAAAATGAGATAATATAGAGAATATGGAATATAGCCATACAAAAAAAATATGAATGATCACATAAAGGACCACTGACCCATATTACCCCTAGTCATTAGATCTAGGCTCCGCCCCCTTTTGTCTAGCGGTGGCATGTAGGTAGGATAAGGCTGTAAGCGTCCTTGCCAATTGAGATAGGTTGTCATTACTTCACCTAGGCATCTATGGAAAAAACTATTGATTTTTAAACGCGCATCGAAGCATTTTTCACTACAGTACCCCTAGAGACAAAGTTAGGACGAAAGCAAGGAATGACTTTTCTCGTTTCTGTT
>GL379802.1:923387-937829 GCA_000143925.2 Caenorhabditis brenneri | reverse complement strand
TTTCCCCCTGGGACATTTCCCCCTGGGACATTTCCTTCTGGGACATTTTCTTCTGGGACATTTCCCTCTGGGACATAACGTCTACACAAATCCGTGTGTCTCTTGGCCAAACTGGTTTGCTCTTTAGTTTCTGAATTGGAGTACTTCCGTGGTCAAAGATTCCTGAAAAGGAAAATGTTATCAGATTATTAAATAAGACCAACAACCTTTCAGAATTATTATAGTTTATTATTAAAACCAGGTCAAAATCACAAATATAGAATTACAGGAATCGACATCAATTCAACGCGGAGGTAGACAAAAAAGACGGGGAGATACGAAATAGTAGGGCAAACTCAAAGAGTAAATACAAAACATGAGTACGGTATGAAATAGTAGAACAACATAAGAAATCAAGAACACAATTAATACCATTTTGGTCTCAAATCAAGTACTAGAAGGCCCTTGTTCTTATAGTGAACCTCTATGTCCTCTCCATATTTCTTGAGGAGTTCCTCCTTGATTTTGGGCAGTCCATCCCAGGAGTGATTGCCCTGTCCGACTTCCCCAGCCACTTCTTCCCGGATCCCTCCACCATCCTTGCCACGTAGTCCTTGGCTCCTTGCACCGACATTCCATGCAGGTCGAGGTACGTGGGGCCCTTCGGGTTCTGCACGTTCCACTCCACGACCTGCTCGTTGATCATCCCTTCAATGATCGACGCCATCTCAGGTACTTGGCGTTTTGCGGCGTGGTATTGTGTCTGAAAATACAAGATTTTGATTTTTTCAATTCCCGCCAAAATCATCCTACATTAATCTTCACCATGCAGAATCTGTCCGTAGGGTACTGTTGCTACCGTAACCCTACAGTCGCAGTGTCATGAAAGTGCCCCCCCCCCCTGCCTAGCCATAATAGATAGAAAAATACTTACCCATAGGTTACTGATTTCTTCCCTGAACGCCTCTTTCTTCGCTCTGAAGGCGAGAAGATCGGCGTAGTCCTCGTAGTGATGGTAGGCGTTCATTCTGAAAAAAATACAACGTTATTTTGGAGAAACATTTTGGAATCAGAAGGAAGATAGGGCTAAAATTCTAACTAAGAAACCTCCTAGAAAAACCACAAGGTAGGACGACTGGAACCAAAAAAAAAAGTCTCAAAAACGAGAGGTATTCTTGACAGACCCACAGAATGGATGAATGAATGGACTGTTAGACATGCCTAGTATCTATTAACTCTTCCTGTAATCCACCCTCTCCTATTGTCATGGTTAATCCAATGTGCGATTGTTCGTAACGATATATGGTCTGGGAAACACTTCCAACATTTATCGATTACCTAACACCTGTTACTCTGAAAGGATTAGACAATAAAACAATTGAATATACCCATCAATTTTTTTTTGATTCCCTGTACCTGATAACATTTTTCCTCCAGTAACCCTTAATTGTTACAGTTCCCAGTTCAGAAATTACTACTGAATGTTGACAGCAGTATATCAAGGTGGCTTTTAGAGCTATCAAAAAGGGATCAACTAACAAAATATTTAACACAACATTTTGAACATTTTACTAGTTGACCATTTTTTGATAACTCTAAAGACAACCGAGATATGCTGCTTTTACAGTACACAATATCCCAACTTGGTCAATTTGATGAACGGGTATAGGTCATTTTTTCCATTGCTTGTTGTTCGTTGACTTGGGGAAGCTACAGTAATCTCAGCAATTCTCCCATTTCCTCATTGTTCCAGGGGAGCAGGTGTTACGTGTAGTGATTCCCATGCACACTATCTTCTTGTACAATCTTACCCTTAGCAACGCTCCTGCATGGGATAAAGGGAAGTCAATAGGTGGGAGTTATCATTAATCCCTCTATGAATATGAATCAGTAGGACTGTCATTTGTTCATTCTGATGGTCTGTGGAGAGGACCTCTCATTATCGTCTCTCTCTTTTTATTTTTATTTTTGGGGGTACTGTAACTAACTGCTTTGGTTACTGTATTCTTGTAGTTTTTCGTTTTCTCTTGCTTACCGTAAATACTCTAATAGAAGTGCCCTTTGTGCCACGTGTTTGGGACGTCATATCTCAGTTCCTAGTCGAGGTACAAAAAATGTGTCAACTAAAAACTTGTTTTGTAAGTGTTTTTACACAATTCGTCAGTTGACAACTTTTCACTATCTCTTCTGGGAATCAAGATATGATGCCCCAAACAGACGACACCTAGGGCAACTCTATTAGAGTATTTACGGTAGTCACCGAATCCTATACTACCCCTAGAGTAGAAAATGTTTCGATTACAGGTTATCACTCGTGCTTTTTACTATGGCTTCACCACTCAGCTCTGCCCCTTCCTCTATCGCAGTCACAATTGCAAATCCGGATCAATGGTCTCATGGTCACGACACGGAAATGCCAATTGGATGTAAACGCTGCCACCTGCGTCCTTCTCTCCAGTACACCACCACTGGACTCATAGACAATGCGATGTACAATGTGCAATTGAAAATTGAGCAATTGGAGAAACTGAAGTTGAAATTTATGCCTGACAAAAATCGGTATTGGAAGCAAGCTCATGACCACGAAACGATGACGTGTCAGTTTGTGGACTTTCCAGGAATTCCCGAGAACTCATGGGTTAAAGGAATTGACTTGAAGTTTCTCGATTTTTCCAAGGTGTTTTTCACCAAGCAACATGCTCCTGGAGAAGTCGTTGTCCGACCTTTGATCCGTTACATGCCATCTGTTGTCATCAAAGACACCAATGGAAACAGTTTTGAGTTTGTGCAGCCCACTCAAATGATTATTCCGATTTCCGGGAAAAGGAAGATCCAGTACAACTTGCCACCTGTTCCAATAGAAGGAGAAGAAGAGACGGAGGAAGAATTTGAAGAGCCGGCACCGAAAAGAAAAGCACCAGCTAGGGAATTCGATTTTGGAATGCAAGAGGTCCGATTATCATATGCACCTTCCATTGCTCAACCACTTCAGCTGACTGAACTGCCAACTGCACCACTAAAACCTCGCCGCCAACTCATGAACCCGTCCCATCCGCATTTCCCATACATGGACTTGATGAGTTACAGAGGTTACACTGAAGAGGAGACCATTGATATGTACGAACGGCCTACTGTGATCGATGCCATCCCAGCACCTCAAGAGATTCCAGGTGCTTCCGATGATATTTTCGAGGAGATTATTGACAACGAAAATGATATGAGCAAGAAGATCGAAGGATTCGATAAGCTGCTCCACTCGGATGATTTCTTTGATTTCATGGACAAGTTGGATCAACAGCAGGAGGATTTCTTGTTCATTAGCTCCCAATGAACAACATTTTTCTATCATTTATCTTTTATTTTCTAGATATTTTGACTGTATTATGTTACTATCTCGACTTATTATCAATTGATCTCCCCTTATTTTTATGTACGGTATTCGAGTTTTGTGTCATAATAAATATTTTGAAAATCAAAAAGTGTTTGCATTCCTCTTTCGATTTTAATCTTTTTCAGCTTTCATCCCGAACTTCAGAACTTCTTCTTTGATTCTCCAATTCATCTAAACCCATCAGTTCCCGTCATAATTACTCATATTTTCCAGGATTCCTCAACAACCGAGCAAACTAAAGTCACCAGTAGATGAGCGAACATAAATAAAGAGATAAGTCCATTTGCCGAAGAACCCGTACAGAGAATGGAATTAGGAGGTTTTCATTGAAGGTCACTTCCAAATGAATCAAACGTGGCCTTCCTAGTACATGTAGTACAGACTCTTGTTCTTCACGTTTCTGTGAAATGCATTCTTTTTTCGCAGAAAAACGTGAAAATGGCACTGAGAACTCAACGTTTATCACGAAATGAACTCTTCAATTTCTTGCGAATATCAGCGGAACTTTTTTCGTGAGAAATGAAAAACTGCGAATGGTTTACGATGCGAAACTAATGGAACCAATCAAGAAGTTCACGCGAAAAATTATAAAGAATATCTTGAAAAAGGGTGCAAAACTACTCGTAATTGTATCGCGGTAAACTATCCCCGAATATGGTTTGTTTTTGAACGTCTACAGCAACAGAAAATGTTGAATCTGATACCGAAATACTAAATTTGAGCTAAAGTGAGTTATGCGAGTAATAAAGATCAAGTAAACCTAATGAACTATTTCGAAAAGGAAAACCGCTTCAACAAGGCCCGTGGCACCTGCCGCTGAAAATTATGCAGTTCTATAGCAGCTAAAGAAGAAGCGGAAATGAGAAATGAAGACAGTTGTCAAAAAACAGCGCCGATTTCTTCTAATTGTCGATGAAGAAGGTGTCGACAGTTGCTGCATCTGTGTTGTTGGCTTGGCAAAGCCGCTGGAGAGCCTGAAAACAAAAACAGTTATGAAAACGACTAGAAAAAGACAGAAAAATATCAAAAATATAATAATTGCACAGAAAACAATGTATTTCCATCGAGAAAATCACAATTTTAACTTGAAAAATTTGAAGAGAAATAATATTGGTGTCGCCCGAGAGGAGTACACGCCTGTGGCCTAGCAGGCGCCTTCCTAGTCCCCCGAACATTTTGGAGGGAAGTTCTAGGGATTTGAATGAGGTTTTTGTGGAAAATGAAAAATTAGCAGATTTTCAGAGAGTTTTGTTGTTTTTTTCCAGAGAAAAAGTGAAAAATAATGAGAATTTGTTGTTGAAAATTGAAATTGAAGTATTTTCTCAAGTTTTCAGCTGAAAGTTTTGATTTTGAAGAAGTTTACCTGACAGTATTTTCTGCAGAATGGATGAAGTTGCCACGTTGCTTACGATTCCAGAATTCCAGCGAGATTAGTGAAGACCGAAGTGCCTTGAAATCAATAGAAAAGTAGGAATGAAAATCGAAAAATGAAAAAATAATAAATGAAAAACAGGGAAAAAAAGAAAAAAAGAGGACGCGCGCGCTGAGTTTTGCCACGTGTAAAAGTAAAATAAAAACCATTTTTCAGAGTTTTACAGGTTTATTATATGAAAAGGTAACTGGTTTAAAACAAAAAAAAAGAATAGGAGATCATACTCAAACAAAATAACCGAAAAAAAGTCAAAAATAGTCAAAAATTAAAAAAAGAGATAACCAATTAGTCAGTGGAGGAACCATCCTAATTCTAACTATCTTTTTCAACCTTATCCATTTTCGCATCGAATTCCTCGTCTTCAATAAACTGAAGAAAATCCACAATGTCATCTCCAAGAGCGTCATCGTTCTCAGCGGTTTCTTCAAGTCCTGATGGAAGACCAATCGGAAGTTCTTCATCATTTTCTGGATTCACTGGGACAGTCGATGATGTCTTCTTCTCTGCATCTGCAACTTGTGTGTCCTGGATCAAGCTGACATCTGGAAGTCCTGGAGTAGTCGAACAGGGTGGAGTGGCGGTGGCTGGTGGAGAGACCATTCCATATTGAGAAGTTGGCGGGTAATAGTGATGAGCAATTGGCATTCCTGGAGTAGTCGGGCCCATGAAAGTTGGAGAAGTGGCTGGTGGAGATACGATGGGTGGAGTGATCATTCCATATTGTGGAGCTGGTGAATAGTAGAAGTGAGCAGGTGGAACTTGATAGGCATTGAATTGATTTCCAAAGTATCCTTGACCTTGATAATGACTATGGTAGGCAGCAGGAGTCCCTGGATACTGTTGACCTGGATAATAGGCAGGGTGATACTGTGGAGCTGGATTCTGATGGAATTGCGGATGAGCCATGCTTCCAAGTTGTGGTACAATTGCCCACAATTGCTGACGACTTCTTTTTGCTGGTGGAGCCTTGACTCTTGGCTGCTGTTGTTGTCCTGATGATCCTGCTTCAACATCGACAAATTCCCTCTTCTTGCTCGAAACGCAGATGAACTTCTGCATCTCCTGAGGGAATCTCCAGTACCCACCACTTTTGGACTCCACAACTAACGTTGGCATGTACATGAATGGAGTTTCAAGACGGATCGTTCCTTCAACCTTCTTTTCCTCCAATTTGAGCGCACGAGGATCCACAAATGGCTTCTTGGTGAAGAACAAGTCCGAAAAATCGGCATTCTCCAGTTCAATTCCTTTGACCCATTCAGAATTTCGATGCTTTGGAATCCGGGCGGTTTGTGGGGCAGGAATTGGGTGGTCAGCAAGTGAGAGCAGTCCTTTTTGCACATATTGTCCTCCGTTTCTGTCGTCCTTTTGGAACTGGTAGCGATAATTGTCAGCTTGTCCGATTTCCAGGTGAATTTTATAGAATTCGCTAGCGTTGAGTCCATTGATTGAGTAGCTAAAGTGAGGCTTGAGATGGCATCGTTTGGACAAAGAGAGGGCAAGGTCCGGGCAAGAGTTCGCAGTCCATGATCTCGAATTGGTAATAGTCACGGTAGGGGTTGAGGTACTAGGGGCAGAAACGACACTAGATTGCATAGTTAACTAGACAAATCTGCAATTAAACGAAGGTTATGATATCTAGGTTACAGTAGAGAAGGAATGGATAGTTACAGTACCCTCCGAGAGAAAAAAAAAGAAAAAAAAGAGAGAGAGAGAGAGAGAGGTCCAAAAACTGATGAGACCACGAATGGAATGAATGAATGATTTCATATACTCAATGAGGTGTTCTTAACTAATCCTACCCCCACACGCATGGTGGTACCATGAGAAACTCCACCCCGTTCCTATGCATGCGCGTTCTCATGGTAACGACCACCTGGCTACGGTAAGATTAAAAAGGCGGTTTGCAGACAAAGGTGGGAAAGACGTATGTTTGCAACACACTACGCAACTATGCACTACATGTTTCCCAGTCTGAACTATATCATGATATCAGAGAGAATATACTGATAATCTGAAAATACAAAACTCATAGTGAATATATCCAACATTAACAATTACTTGTTTTGTTAATTCAGTTCCATAGACGACTGTGTCTCTTCATCACTATAAAATATGTTCTACCTGAAAGAAAAACCAACATTAATGTTCAATGACCGTGAAATTACCAGTATTTGACATTTATATAACTTCAAAGACAGAAGCAATCCAAGCTAGACCCACAGTCAACCAACAAACGAGATGGCAGAGGTAAGCAGATATTGCTAAACCCCTACACATACCCATTCATCAGTTGACCAAACTGGGTTATTCTTGTGCAGGATGTAAAAAAAAAAAACACGACCACGTTCCCCAATATAGTGGTTCCTTCACATAGTGACCAGGTCAACGGATTACACAATGAAGTCTACAGCTGTGAACGCCACCTGCTATGAGAAGAAACGCACACCTGCGCGTGGATTCCTTCACCTAGCAGGGGGCGTGTCAGGGAATCACGGAAGGGATTAGGGTGCATAGTGGGTCTGACTGGTGCAGAGTGAGTCTGCGTCATTCATTCATTCATTCATTTTGTTGGGTGAGACCTGAATTTTTGTCTCCCTATTTTTTGACTTTTTTTGGTTTTTTTTTGGGGTTTTACTATCTCGGGAATACTGTTACAGTACTCCTCAGTCATTATCTTTGCTGCTTTTTCCTCCTGCTACTTGAGATCCTCGCACCCAAATTAGTCTAGTCCGCTTCCTAAAGACGCTTCGAAACTTTACTTGAGTTATAGCTAACTTTTAGTTTACAGGCCTATTACTCATCAGTAAAAACTCTCTTGTTTAACTATGTCGAGTACTATTAGTGTAACTATCGCGAATCAGCCCCAATGGACAGCTAACCCGGATATTGAGATGAAATTAATTCTGAAGCGCGCCTATTTCAAGCCAGGATTCATTTATACTATCGATGGCCTCAATCCCGTAGATGAGTACGCTATTCACCTAGAAGTTCGCCAAATCGACAATTACCGATACAAATTAGAAAACGGAGTGTACATTCAACAGCAGCTCTTGGCCGAGAGTGACCATCCTATGCCTGCCCCTAGATGCGCTAGACTTCCCAAATTCTGCCATCAACAGTTCGTATCTGGTAGTGAGCTCGGGCAACTTATCGATTTCTCAAATGTTTTCTTTGTGAAGAAGGGAAAGAAGAATCTCGAAGAAGATAAGGACTGCACTATTGAGCTGGAGACAGTTTTCAAGTACGAGCCTTGTGTGGTAGTAGTTGAGAAGAATGGAAACACCCTCAGATTCCCTCAACCATCCCAACAATTTGTGACGGTGTCGAGTAGAAAGCGCCAGTTGGTAGAAGTAGATGATCCAGTTGGTCAACCAGTTGCAAGACGTCAGCGAACCCGTCCTGTAGCCCGTGTTAGGAGTCCTGTCCCAGTAGTCTCTCCACCACCTCCAGTATGCTATGCTCCAGTTCCATACTATCCTGCTCCAATGCCTTATGCTCCACCTTTCGTTCCATATTACAATCAGCCATACCTTCCACCCCTTGCCAATTGTCACCCGGTCCCAGTTCAAGTTGCCCAACCACCACAAGTTGACCCAGTAGTAGAGGATCCAGAAGTACAGGAAGTTGAGAATATCCCCGATGTCTTAGATGAGAATGTTCACTTTGATGCATTTGAGTCACTCTTCAATGACGAGAACATGGAGGACTATTTAGCTGGTCTTGAGAAGGATTAGAATAACTCCCTTACTTTTTGATTCTAACCTATTAATCTCTCTTTCTTTCCCCTTTATTTTTTTCTTATGATCTTCCTATCTTCGACTATTTTGTTTAACATTGACTGTTCTTTAGATAAATCTGAAAATACATAACTAACTCTCTTTGTTTTGTTCCTAACGCTTCCTTTAACTGCGCGCGTTTTTATTTTTTTTTTCCTAATTTTCATTTTCGTTTTTTCGTTTTCTTTTCCTCATTTTTCTCTTTATTTTTTCGGCTCAATCCTTCATTTTCAGGTATTCTGGAGTTCAACGAATAGGAAACTTCATGCTCAACCGGACAAAGGATGCAGTCTGTCTGAAAAAAAGTATTAACTTCCTTCCCTTTTGGTTTTTCAGTTCTGTTATGTTGACATTCTTTTTGTATCTTAGGGGATCTCCCGATAAAAAACAGTTCCGTCTAGCGCAATGTTCAGCAGAAGCATCTACTGAAATTTGCGCTAAACGCAATGTTTTTTCTGCGAAAACTTATAGAGAGCGGTTCGTGAAAAGTAGAGCAACACGGTTCATTTCTTTCAAACTCCGGCATTTGTAAATTATCAAAGATTTTTCATTTCGACTTTTCTCTCACGTAAACTTCTTTCTTCCCGAAGAAAAAGGTTACTTTAGGATTGAGTAGAGAAGTTAGAAAAGAGAAAACGAAGGGTTATTTGGAGTACTATCACAAAACGCTTTCGGAGCTGTTCCATGGATCTGCACCGTTTGGTTTGGATCAGTTGAACAGCCAATACATTTTGATCTACCCATTTGCCTCTAACTTTATGTTATTCGGAATTGCAATGTATATCAAAATGTATTCGGATGGAACACTCGGGTCTCCAGAATTCAAGGAAGCCAATTGTGCGGAACTGGTTGATAGAGCTCATGGAATAGTGGAAGATATAGAAACATTGGAGAAGAATTTTATTTAGTTTGAAATTATAGAAAACTTTTGGTGCTCCTATCTTCAAAAACAGCCTCTGCTCCGCCCCACTCCCCGGCCACGCGGGCGCGAGCGCACCTGGCACGTTGCGAGATGCGAGATGCGAGTTGAGAGTTACAAACCGCACATTTTGAATCGCAATTTGCGTTTGCGCCATCGCAGAAGAATTTTGCAAAACCTGCCCGAATCGATTGAAATTTTTGCATGATCCCACTTTCCAGCTATGAAAATCCCCCGGTAGAAGCTACCCTAGGTTACTTGCCACGGAGGACTGTCGGGCACCAACATCACCCCCGTACCCCCAGTGAAGTGAGTACAACAGCACGGACGACGCCGAGACTGCTAGGCTTACCGGTGGATGCCGTCAAGCTTTTCCTCTTGAAAACGACCTCCGTTATATAGGGTAGGTTAGACAATGTACCGACAACTCCCGGGTTCCGCCGCTCACCGTACTTTGTGTGTGAGTGGGCGGAGTCTACCGAGAGAGAGAGGTTTCTCTGCACTCTGACGACAACGACACTCCGATATTCCGCTTTTTTTTTTCGTAAATTGCCCTTTTTTCTCACTTTTCCCAACTTTGTTCTGATCGTTTTGCTGAAAAATCTCTTCAATTTTCAGAATAAAGCAGCATTTTCAGGTATTCTGGAGTTCAACGAATAGGAAACTTCATCCTCAGCCGGGCGGAGTCACAGTTCGTTAAGAAAAATTTGTAAATTATCGAAGAGTTATCATTTCGATTTTTTTCTTTTCAAAACATTTTTCTCTCCAAAGAAAATGGTTGGAAGCTATCAGAAATTGACAAAAAAAATTAGAAAAATTCCGAAAATGTTGCATTTGCGCTCCAGCGGACAATTTTCCTTCATGAAAAATGTTTCGCCGCTTTAGTTTTCCCAGCCGACTTTGTCTACTTTCTAGTCATTTTTGTGAGTTTCTTCCATTATTTTCCTCATATTCAAGTTATTTGATAGTCAATTAACATATTTTCAGCAATCAATCGACGTTGGAAATGGTCGCCGAAGAAGGAGAGGGATACGACGACACGAAGAACGATTCGAGGGCGGAAAGGAGTTACGCTGAAGGAATCCTTCATCCAGCGCAAGCACGTTGAGAAGAAGAAGCGAAATCGATAGATAGAATGAAGAATTTGATTTGAATTTTGAGACGAAGTTCTGTACCGGAAGTCATCGTTCCATTTTCATTCAGTTGAACCAGTGAACAGCTGATTGGCCAACGGAACTTCCCGACGCCATTCGCCTTGTGTTGAAGAGAAAACTCTTTAGAAACCTTTGAAAAAGCTCGCTGTTTGCTCTGAAAATCACTTGCGAAAAAAACCATATAATTTCGGCAAATCACATAAATTTTCGCTCCCAAGTTTTTGAAATCGGAGGGAATTGTTGCTGACGAGACCGTGTTTCCTCCAAAAACCAATAAAACCAACAGCTCGTTAGGTATATTCAAGTAACCAGTCCAACAGTAACGGTCGAAACTGGAAGAAACTTGAAAGAAAAACACTACTTCTGAACATAAATTGAGCATTTTTCAGGTGCGGAACCGAAGAAGACAACGAGAAAAAGCGGGAAAAACCAAGAGAAAAGTCATCTCAATTTCAGTCACGAGCTCAACATTCCCCTATTCTCCATCATTTTCCGTCGTGGAAGTTGGAGAGGCTCAACGGACGTATCAACGCCTTCGGAAGGTTTGTAAGACAATTTGCGATAAAATATCAGGAAAAATGAGATTTCGAGTCGATTCATAAGCAACTGTGCATCAATTCCAGCATTTCTTCTGAAAAAAGCTTCGGAAGACGGTTTTATAATCAAATTTTGGTGTACTCAGATCAAAAAGTGATTAGTTATCGTGAAAAGTTGTCGGAAAAGTTTACGGCATACTCAAATAATTTTAAGCTGCTCAAGCTTGCAATTTTGTTGTTTCGAAAGCAATTATTCTGTAATTTCTCCTGAAATCATCCATTAATTCATCTGTAACTGCCTTTTTTTCAGTAATTGTTGTCTAAAACCTGTAAAAATTGGAGGGAATTGTTGCTGATGATGACCGTGTTCCCTCCACGATTTTCTCAATTTCAATACAATTTCCACAAGTTACCAGTCCAACAAAAACGGTCGAAACTGGGAACTTGAAATATATTTCTTTTTTGCAGAATTTTTTATTTAGCGACACAGAGAAAACGAAGCTTCACTATTATATTCGCCTGCTCGTTTTTTTTCTCGATGGCCTAGCCGATGGGGAAATCTAGGCCAGGCCACTGCATTTTCTCTGCCCCTCCTGTTTTTATGTGTTTTCTTAGTGGGGGTCGCCGCCGCCAACAAGAAACCTCCTCGGCCGCAATTCCCACGTCTCTTCTTTTTATTCGTTTTGCATTTCATTGATTTGTGTTTGTTTTGGGTTTTTTTACTCGTTAAGCGTGTGATAAAAGTGATAAAGCTGATAATGGAAGTGTTACTGTTTTCAATTGCTTGTCTACTGAAATTTCAGTTTCATGAAATATTTCAGCGACTTCATCTTGAAGAATAAGTTATGGATAGAAAAAAAACGTTCACTTTTATTTGAAAAGTTTTGAATCAAGAGAAATTGAAAATGCGCTCAATTGTCAAAAAATTTTTTGAAAGCGTGGCAAACTTTTTTTTTCAGATTTATATTTTTCATTGAAAATCGGGAATAATGCAAAAATTGATAGCTTTTCTGCGTAAAAAGTTTTAAAAATTCGTGGAATTTCAAGTTTTCGAAAACGTGGCAAACTTACACATTTTCCGAATATTTTTTCTTTTCATTCCATTTCAATTTTACAGTGAAAAACGGAGAAAAAAGCAAAAATGAAACAAAAAATTACAGATTTCGACGGTAAATATTTCGAAAGTTCACTGGAACGCGGTTCATTTTCTGAAAACTTGGCAAATTCATCGCCAATTTTTTTCTCTTGAAATTATTTTGTGGATTTCTGAATGTCAATTGTGTCTCACTAGGAGAAATCTACGAAATTTTTGGTGTTTTATTGAATTTCATCGATTTCCATCGATTTTCAACAATTTTCCAACTTTTTCCCCAGAAAAAGAAATAAAATTCCGTTGAAAATTGAATGAGATTCAATAAAGAAATAAAAAATTTCGAACTTCCTTACGGTAGTTTTCGTGGTAAAATATCGCAGCTGTCAGTTCGGCCACAACTGACTTTTACAGAGATCCCCTAATACTTTTTGAATTCTTAATTTTTTTTTGTTGCGTAAAAACGGAAAAATAGCAAAAAAAAATAAAAAATGATGGGGTTTCGGCGTGAAAACTTCGAAAAGTTCGTCGAATAATTTTTGAAAACGTGTCAAAATTTTCAACTTCCGTTTGTTTTTATTCCGTTCAAATTTCGCTGTAAAAATCGGAAAAAATGAATCAAGAAAAAAATTTTTTGGCGAGAAACAGTTCAAAAGTTCACTGAAACACGGTTAAGTTTTCTTGAAAACGTAGCAAATCCATCACACACTCATCACTTTTCCGCTAAAAACTCTTTTTTCTTTTTTTGTTGTTTTGAAACGTGTACGTCTCTCCTTATTCTTCCTTTTTTTCATTGGTAAATTTCGAAAAAAATTTAGATTTTGTTTTCAGAAATGCAACGACAATCGTCACGAAAACCCAAGCCCATTCAACGCGAGGGATTCGTCAAGTTGACCTCAAATCTCATTAATAAATTGGAAGAGGATTTGAAAAGAGAACGGGAAGCAAATTCTGGAGGTAATTTGAAATTTTTGACAAATTAGACATGCATTTCTTATAAAGGTACTAGTAAAATTAGGCAGCATTTTGTTATTTTGAGCATTTTATCCTGAAAAACCTGTTGAAAAAAAAACAAAAAATTCTGACGAAATAAAATCTTATAATTTCCGAAAATCAAAACCAAATATGAGATTTTCCAGAAAACTCCCCATCCGACCTTCCATCCACAAGCTCCGCCACCGATCCGTCACGACGCCCCACACCACCACCGTATATGAAGCGTTGTAATGACAGCTTCACCCCCGAAGGAAGCCAGGCAATTTTCAATTTCATCCTCGGAAGGATTCGAAGCAAAAATCCTAACCGATTTGGTCGAGTCGCAAAGAGGCGTGTGGAGTTGATGCGGAATGACCTCTGGGAGAAATGCCGAATTGCGATGGGATGTGATCGAGAGGCTGGATCCTATAGAAATCAGTGAGTTTTTTCTTTTTTTTGTTTGAAAAACATATGTCTCAATGGATCATTGCAGCTTCAACCAATACGCCCGCCAGCTCCACTTCTACGAAGGCATCTCTCTCCTGGACAAAGTGGATCTCTACTACGCTCTCGACATCAAGCCCGACCCGTCCATCCGACAGCGCCTCATCCAGAATTTCGAAGTCCATTTTGATGACTCCGGTCTCATCGCTGGAAGTGACCTGCTCCATCACTGGGACCTTGTGCACCCGGACAGTGAACCGGAGTACGATGAGGATGGCTTCACCGGGGACTATGATGGAAACCGGTACACGGAGCATGACGATGGACTGATGTGGCAGTTCATCGTCGACGACGTCAACGCCGACAATGTCCGGGAGAAGTACAATTCATATGTGTGGAATCAATTCAAAAAGAAGAACAAGGGCTACTCCAGGATTGATCGTGTTGCAGATTCATATAAAATGAGGTAAAAACTAGAAAAAAATGCGTTTTTGAAAGAGATTATTGCAGATTTGATCGCATCCTCCTGCCGAATCTCCACAAAATGCCATTCGATTTAGTGACCAAAGCGGTCTTATACTATAAATTGGGCGTTGCAGTTCCAATGGAGTTTAGATCAACGTAAGTAGTACGAAAAATCAGTAAATTAGATAGGCGCTCATACTCACTGCATTGGTTTTTAGCGTACCGCTTGGGTTAGGGAATTATTTTGGGTATGGGAATTATTTTGGGTATGGGAATTA
>GL379802.1:900569-916247 GCA_000143925.2 Caenorhabditis brenneri | reverse complement strand
ATCTCAAGACCCGTATTATTTACAGAAAAGTTGCCAACTAAAAAAATGCTGCAAAATGCATATTTCACATTTTGTTAGTTGAACACTTTTTGGTGTCTTTGCTCGTTTTCAAGATAAAAACGATTTTCGTGGCCTGAACGTCCACAGAAAGTGTAAAGTTGTGTTCCTAGGCAAACATCTCAGATAATCACGTATAACTCATCAGTTATGAGAAATCATGAAAAATGATCAACTGACAAATTGATTAGAATACAATTTTACACAATTTTGTAGTTGATGACTTTTTGACATCTTGCTTTTCTGTGAAGATACGGTCCTTTTTAAAAATTTTTTTTTTGCAAAATTTTCAAAAAAAAAATTTTTTTTTCTATTTTGAACGATTACCTACCCTAATATTTTGCACACGTATTATATCAATTGTGAGTAATTTTTTGAGCATCTCCCCAGATTCCATGTAACCTTCCTTCCTGGGTTTTGAAAAACCGACCAACTGAAATACTAAATTTCAGAGAAGATAATCATTTTTTCATTAAGTGAGATTAAAACCAAATTACAGTTCGTGAAATTTGCTACATTTTCGTTTTTTTACTCATTGAATACGATAAGTTTAAAGGGAGTTACGAGTTTTTGAAGTTTTTCAAGATTTTCATGATATGAAAATATGAAAACCGGTATATCTTAAGAACGGATGACTTTGTACAAAAATCCTTTTGCGCTTTTTTATCACTCATTGGGTGGGTTCAAATGAGATAATATTCGCCGGAAAAGCAGGGCAACATTTGAAGTAGTTTGCATGTTAGAGAGATCGCAAATAGATAGTTGTGTACATTCGGCGGAAATTGCGCAAGTAGCACGCTTCGGGATACCTAATTGGAAGACTATTGAGTGAGGAAATCGTTGTGATCCATCTTAACTATTAACACAGAGAAAAACTTGTAAAAATTTATTTATATACACAAATTTCACCGAAAATCTCACCAAATATCACCCTAATCTGACCAGCTTTTTCTCAAAATTCATCTGTTTTTTTTCCAGAATTCATTGTACAACCCCAACAAAGTGAATTATGATCCCCTCTCTCTACGACTTATGTATTCTAAAAACTGCCGACCACATTTTTGAAGGTAAGCTTTTCTTTTCCAACACTTCTCTTCCCTTCAAATCCTTCCAGGAACGCTGAAAAATACCCATCAAAAGCTCGATGTCAAGTCCAGCAACCTGGTGTTTGCTGAGTACGTCAGAGAGTATTCGGGTCACCAGCGGTATGTCGACGGTTGCCAGTACATCAAAAACCTCCTGACCGTCACCAAAATGGACTATTCTGTGGAGATGTTCTGCGAAAAGCAGAGGATGATGATCTACGAGCAGAACATTGAATGGCTGAAAATTGTCACTTTAGATGACTGGAAGATGTTTCGCTTGTGGAGAGTTAATGTTGACAATGGCAATGATGATGATGATGAGGAGAAGGTCAAAATTGTGGACATTGTTTCGCTAGTGGAGAAGTGCCTCAATCCACAAAGTCGCCAAAAGCTTCGGTATTTGGAAATTGGTGGAGAGAAAGTGGAGCTAGAGTTGGGATGGGCGGAGAAGGTTAGTCTTTAGGCGGTTATTCAGGGGTAGCAAAAAATCAATTTTTACTACCCCCAGTCAAAAATTTTGCTGCTGCTCTCAATATTCTTGGGTGTATCTAACATGCCGTAAACACTCTAATATAGTTGTCTCCGGTGTCGTATGTTTGAGTCGTCATATCTTGGTTCCCAGATGAGATAGTAAAAAGTTGTCAACTTACAAATTGTGTAAAAATACTTAAAGAACAAGTTTTCAGTTGACAAGTTTTTTGTACCTCGACTAGGAACTGAGATATGACGTTCCAAATGCGCTTTACCGGCAGATAGGGCTCGACGAGCTCTATCTGTGGGGAGAGTGGATGTAAAAAATATGTTGCTAACTAAATTTTTTAGAGCCGCAGAAAAATTTTCGACTGTGTGGCGCAGTGAAAAACTCTATCTTACCCTCATTTTTTTCTAGCTAGACGACCTTCTTCCGTCTCTCGAAACGCTCAATCTCCATAGCATTACTGCTCAAGAAGACGACGTTCGCAACATCTACAATCGCTTCCCGAACCTCACTCAACTCAACATAACCGAAGCGAACATCACGAATCTGAATGGAATCTCCAATCTATCCAACCTGACTTATTTGAATATTGGAGTTATCTACTTTGCCAAGAAGGAAAATTTGATGGAACTATTTGAGTTGAGGCATTTGAGGAAATTGAATATTGAAGGATATAATGCGTAAGTTTTTCAAGGCTGTGTACGATTTTGATTAATATCAAGTATTTAGAGAGAGGGAGTCGAACACGATGGCTTTGTACTTAGATTCTGGAAAATGTCTTCCTCAACTGGAGTACCTGAATTGTGCCTACTGCAAAGTGACGGAGGAAATGCTCCAAAAACTCTTGAGGACTCACAAGAATCTCAAGTGCATTGATCTGATGGAAACAGGACTGGAGAACCGTCCTCAACTTGCTGATCGAAAAGGAGTGAAACTGCTGACGATGGGATGCTTTGCTGATTGTCTCTTCACTCTCAGTTTCTACACGCAACAGAACATTTTGCTGGAATTCATCGAAACAGTTTTAAGAAAAATCCGATTTTTCCTAGAGGACCACTACGAGCGGCTCGATCAAAAGTTGCTCAGTGAATGTTTGAGTTTGATGTGCCAGGTTATGAGGGATAACTACAGGTGCAGGAAACCAGTTGCAGAGATATTGGAGAGAATGTTCAGGTGATTCTACAAAAGTTTTTATAGATGATACTTAAATTCTTTTTTTTTCAGACACAATCGTGGCAGAACCTACAGTTTCGCCGAAAAGCAATACCTCATTTTCAGGATCCTCTATACTTTTGAAGCAGAGTCCAGATGGGAGTTTGAAGAGGAGGACGATAATATGGATGACCTGATTATGGATGTCAACATCTGGAAGGTGCTTCAGAGTGAAGTGATCATCAACACATGCCCAATCAATCTGGACTCAATTTGTGAGAAAGCTGCAGAGTCTGTTCACATGTTTGCAAGGAATGGAGCCGAACCGATTTATTCGAACATGGCTGTGCTAGCTGAAAATTTGGAGTGAGTTTCTGTTTAACAGATATTGGGCTCTAATTTTTTGTAAAAAAACGAAAAAAAAACGTGACTGACTCGAGTCTATAAGCCTTTTTTGCCATAAACTTTGTCATTTCCTTAGTGTCACCATGAAAAAGGGGGTCATCATTAAAATAGGCTGAAGAAAATTAGAAGAAGCTATTCAGAGCAAAAAATCGGGTCGACTGAAACCCGAAAAATATTCTTTGGGCCCGGAAAAGAGTTTTTTGGGTCTCGGGTATTTTTAGAATTTTAAAGACGTCCTATGGTCAAACGTATACTGTTCCAGACACCCCGCTATCGGATATGAGCCCTCTGTCTGGTATATAAGTTCTGTGTGTTGCATATGAGTTCCTGATAATGTATGTGAAGTCCTGGTGCTCTTTAGAATCCCAAAAAATCAAAAAATCACTCCTGAATACTATAATGGCAATTACAGTAAAATGTCGACGGATCGAGGAAGAGCACTGGTGGGAGAAAAGTCCAACCTCATTGCTGACGTTCTTGTCGCATTGAGGTACCACATTGCAACCCAATCCGATGAAGATCGAACAATCAGACTCCTCATCACCATCCTTAAAAAAGTCTACATGATCAGAAAAGTGGACGTTAATGATACCGAGGAAATCGATTATGATTGTGTTCAAGTGTTCGTTGAAGCCGTCGCCGCTTTCAAGGAGAACGACGAGGTCCAGACAAATCTTGTGGTCGGTTTGGGAAGCATTATTCCCCATATGAGGACGGATATGTACCGAGTACTCTATGAGAGAATTGTGTCCACAAGGACTAACTATGAAAGAGATTTTGTGTGAGTTTTTATTCATTTTTTGTGAAGTTTCAAGGTTTCAAATTCTTTTTTTTTCCAGAGAAATGCTTTATGTGCACGACTCCGAGAAACAAAAAGAGATGATTGTTCTCTTCTACTGGATGTTCTTCCACAGCAATGTGACTACCAGAAAAGTGGGACTCTACAGATCTCCTGACAAAGTTCGAGACGTCGTGGTGAAAGATGTGAGAGCTGCGTTGATTGGATTCGAGTACAATCGAGGAGAAACTGGAGTGTATGATGGGGTGCATTGGATTCTGAAGAAGTGTAAGTCGCAGAGCACACGGATGATGTGTAGATGGATCATCACGTATTGTGGAGGGATGAGGGAGGCGGAGAAAATGAATAATCGAAAGCGTAGAAGGAACTAATTTTTTTTTGCTTGCTCAGTGTTTTTTTTTGACATTCCGTGACATGTATTTTTCTATGATTCTCTTGTCTTCTCTGTGTTGAAAGTTGCAATTATTAATTTATTACTTTTATAAAATGAATATAATTTATTGAAAATTGTTTCTGGTGTTCGAAAAGCGAGTTGTGGCTCTATCAATATTAAATTTTTCAGAAACTTCATTATTTAAATACTCGTTTTCAGATTGTTTTCAGCCAAATGATTGAGACTCTGAGAAATTTGTGTGTAAAACAAGCGGCTAAGCATATTGCCGAAGGTAAGTAGACTTTTTTTGAAGACGCTGGCAGACCTAATTTTCTTAGGGCTAGTATATCTCGGTTAGATTAAGAGCTATCAAAAAGTTTTCAACTGATAAAATGTTCAGCACATATTGATCAACATTTTTTCAATGTACAACTTTTTGATAGCTTCAAAGGCAACTGAGACTGAGGGACATGTCCGAGCGATCTAGTTGGGCCAGGCGTGTCATTCTCTTTTCTCAGAATGAAATTGAATAATTATCAGCTCATAAACATATAGAAATATGGATATTGGTGAGTTCTACACATCCAAAAACGGGCCGCATTGGATTTCTGGTCCCTTACAAGCTGGGCGGTCCTGTGCCGCTCGGGTCTCTCTGACGGTGACTCCATGTACTCAAACATGTAGAACTCACCGATATCTACATTAAGAGCTCACAATTTTTAATTTTCAGACAATTACTGCAGTGCTCGCTCCAGGCCCGCTTGGAAATTTATGCCCAGCTTTGTTGCTTTTAGCCACCAGCGCCTTTGTAGCCTGATTACAATTCAAAATTTTCCAGGCCTTCTAACAAGCGCCCATCAAAAATTGGATGTGGAATCCAGTAACTTGGTTTTTGAAAAGTTTTTGCTTCAAGTGGAACTGAAATCTAAAAAAGAGGGGTTTTCGGAATGCTGCCAACATATCAAAAATCTTCTACGAGTGACAAAATTTGTGTTGGTCAATGTACGATTTTTTGACGACAATCTGATCAAACTGATCAACGATCAGGATGTTGTGGAGTTGCAAATCTGGTGGCCGGAAAATTGGAAAATTTTCCATTTGGATAGGGAGCAGAATGACGAGGGAGGTTCGGCAAAGCAAGAAAAAGAGGAGGAAGTTTTCGATGGAGTACAGGAAGAGGCATCTGCAGAAGAAGAAGAACGGGATTCTGAAGACGACGAGGAGAATTCTGATGTAGGAGAGGAAGAAGAAACGAGCACCCGTCGCATAGATTTGATTGCCATGTTGGAAACACTCTTGAATCCGCAATCCTGCCAAAATCTCCAATCGCTTCTCATCTGCGGGGAGTATGTTGAGTTCTTGCCGGGATGGGTGGAGAAGGTAAACATTTTCTTCGTTTTGGCATAATCTTAATTTTGAAAATTACAGCTTGCCACTCTTCTTCCGTCACTGAGAACCCTCTCACTTTGTTATGTGAACACGGAAGGCGGAGTCGTCGAGAGCATCTGCAACAGCTTCCCGAACCTCATCGAACTCGATATTGAAAACTCGGTGGTGACCAATTTGAGAGGGATTTCCAAGCTTTCCAACTTGACAAGCTTGAAAATTACTGGCCTTGACATCAAGAACAAAGAGGATATCGCAGAATTTTTTGCTTTACAAAAGTTGAAAACCTTGAAAATTGGAGGAGATTCAGTGTGAGTTATTAGGAAAATAAACATCCAACACAATTATTCGTTTCAGTAGCAACGAGAAAGCAACAAATTTGATGTACTACCTCCAAAATAATCGAAACCTTCCTCAGCTGACGTTTTTCGATTGTGCCTATTGTGATATCAACGAGCTGATGTTCCAAACACTGATAGATACTCACAGAAGCCTGAAAATTATAAACTTGTTGGGCACTAATTTAGAAAATCGTCACCAACTCAATGATGAAAACCGGAAAAGCTTGAAGCTATGGTCGCTTGGACCATTTGGCGATTGTCTTTACACCTTGGATAGTGCCATTCAAAACAAGGAACCACTGAATCCGTATATATTCCCGATTCGAGACAGACTGGTCACACTGCTCGAAAACCAGTATGATCAAATAAGTCAAGAAGAGCTCAGCGAGTGCTTGAAGTTAATGTGCACGTTCATGAAGGACTGTTTTTTTCTTGCTCAGTATATTGCAGGCGTTTTGGAGTTATTGTGCCGGTAGGTCCATTTGAAAAAAAAAAACAAAAAGATTTGACGACTGTCGGAATTGAACTTGCAATTGAAACTTCTAAAACAACAGTGTTAACCACTAGACCACGTTGGCTGAAATTACCAAGAGGGAGAGAGAGCGTATACTTCACTGCGGCCTTCCTCAGTACCTTTATTTTCAGTGACGAACGTGCCTCCAGATTCAGTTTCGTTGAACGTCAACACCTCATCTTCACCATCATCCAGAACTTCCACACATTCGATGAATACGGAAATCCACCAAATTCAGATCTCGCCTTTACTGAGTCCATTTGGATAGTGCTCGCCAATAGTGTGAAATTTAACACATCTCCAGCAAATTTGGATCGGATTTGTGAGGATGCTGCTCACGTTTTTCATACGTCATACCGGAATAGAAATGTGTGTGTCGCCGCAATGCTTACTGTAAGAGAGTTTTTAGAGTGAGTTTTTTGAAAGGATTTGTTCGTATAAAGAGTTGTTGGGTATGCATCAAAAGTTTTTATTCTGACTAGGGACTGACCAGACATACCTTTGGGGTTTCGACATGAGACTTATATCATTTGAAAGCTGTTCCAAAACTAACAAAGACACTGATTTCAATTTTTGCATTCGACTTTTTGTAACCTAGATATACTGAAAATAAACAATTTTTAGTGCTAAAATCAACACTGAAAATCGTCGATTTTAATAAAAAAAATTTACGTGAAAAATAGGAGAAATTCAGTGTTAATTTTAGCACTAAAAATTGCTTATTTTCAGTATATCTGGGTTACAAAAAGTCGACTGCAAAAAACGGTGATTCCATGTTTTTTGACTTGCATAATTCATCGAGGCTCCTTCGCAGTCCCGTTACTGCTATCAACCAAGTATAAATTAAGGAGTACAATATTCAGAAAAATGTCCACGGATCGAAGAACAGCCCTGGCACGCAGGTTGGAACTCACAAGAACCGTCGTGAAACTGTTGATGGATTGCTCAAGAGATCGACCAGAAAGAGACCAATACATTACATGCTTGTCAAGCATTCTTTACACAATTTACAAGTTTAGAGAGGAAGAATCGGAACAAACTACCAAAGTTGACAAGAAGTGTGTGAAAGTTTTGTGCCAGATCATGGGACTTTACAAGGAAGATTTGGTTGCTCAAAGCTTTCTTGTTTTGGCATTAGGAAAGATTATTGACGTTACGAGTGATGAGGCATTGATGACATTTTTGGAGAACAAAGACGAATTCCCGGAGTTCATGTGAGTTTTTTCATATAGTCTTTGGAGTCAAAACGCTCCAACATTTCAGGAAAATGTTTTATAATCAGAAAAGCGAGCGACAGAAGGCCACTATTTGTACCTTCTACATTAAGTTCGTCCATTCCGAAAAAACAGAACGTTCGAGGGACGAATTATTGAGCTACGAAGCACACATGTCACTTATAGCAGATGTTCAGGCTGGACTGGATGGATTTGAGGAAACGGATGATGTATTTGAGGGATTGAGATGGATTGTGAAGAAGTGCAAGGACAAGATCACGAAAGAGATGTGTACATGGATGATCAAAGAGTTTGGCGGGGAGGAGAAGAAGACGAGTCGCAAGAGACGAAGGAACTAATACTAATTGAATTACCATACAGCTGAAATTTTTGACATTCCTTTATTTTGACATGATATTTCTTGTGCAATCTCTCAAATCGCAAGCTTTATGCCCGGAAAAATTAATTTTGTGTACTGAACGCTCTGAAACGTGTAATTCTGAGCCCCTATTTCTCCATCCAACTTTCTTGACTTACTGTGAAACTATCCCCTTTTTTTCATGCAATTTTCTATTTTACCGCAATCTTGAAGTAAATAAATTAAATAATGAAAGCAACGGGCAATTATATTATGGTCATCAGTGTAAAAGCAAGTGCTGGCCGAAGATCTGACAACTTGACGTCTTGTTCATAATGTATTACATAATCAAGGAAAGTATTTAAGACCTCCTAACAAAGTCGTAGCTGTAACTAATGTTGCACGGAACGCGAAAAAAATTTCAGCCGGAAACGGGAAATTTTTCGAAGAAACATGATAAAGAAATCGTATTTGATCATACTGGTCTTTTCTTCTTTGAATCGGGACTATTCAGTGGTTCCTTGTTTTGAATGATACTCTTCAAGGTGTAAAGACAATCGCCAAATGATCCTAGCAACCATAGCTTCAGGCTTTTCCGGCTTTCATCATTGAGTTGGTGACGATTTTCGTAATAAGTGCCCAACAAGCTTTTTTGTGCGATCAAGAAGAGCTCAGCGAGTGCTTGAAGTTAATGTGCACGTTCATTAAGGACTATATGTTTCTTGTTGAGTATACTGCACACGTTTTGGAGTTATTGTGCCTGTAGGTCAACTTGAAAAAGAAAAACAAGAAGATTTGACGACTGTCGGAATTGAACTTGCGACTGAAAATTCTAAAACAGCGGTGTTAACCACTATACCACGTAGGCTAAAATTACCAAGAGCAAGAGAGGGCGTATAATATCAGATATTTGGTCCCTAGTTAAGGTCAGCGCGATTTTCGATCGATAAGCGACTGTGATCTACCCACCCTCTGGGATGGCGCAGTGTGACGTCAGACACCCACACTACACCCTCTCGACCCAGCCTGGTCCATTCTAGTGGATCTCCTTTACCCCCTCGTTATCTCTATCGATTTATTCCGTTCGTTGTTCAACTCGAGGAATGATTGCTACGTTGGAAGAATTGTGCATCAAACAAACTGCAGTACATATAGTCGAAGGTTAGTTTCATTTTTTTTTAAATTTTATTTTTCCTAATCAAATTCTTCCAGGCCGACTAAAAACAGCCGCTCAAAAATTGGGTCCGGAGTCCAGTAATTTGGTGTTTGTCGAATTCATGATGTTCAACGGACAAGACAAATTCTCGGAGAGCTGTCGATACATCAAAAATCTTCTCACCGTGACAAAAGTTGAATTGTATGGTTACCCACCCGACGAGAATATGCGTGAAATGGTTTGCGATCAGAATATCCAGGAGTTGGCGTTAGGACCGTTTGTGGATTGGCACAAGTTCCGTTTGAGAAGAGAGGATCCTCAAGATCTTCCCAGGAAAACACCTGTGACAATTTGTGTAGTGTTGGAAAGATTGCTGAATCCGGAGAGCTACAGGAAGCTGACAGAGCTTGAGATAACTGGAACTGATATACGGTTTACGATGAGATGTGCGGAAAAGGTGATTTGATTTTTTATTTTGATATAGGAAGTAAGGTTCCACAATATAGTTCAGCCTAACTCGGACCGTTTTGGGCCGAGTGGTTCTGCTGTAGTTGGATGGGCCCAAGGAAGGCGTCAAAAGTTGGGTGGACCCATGAGCGGGTCTTAAAAAAAATCCCTCTGCACTTGACTGGGCCGGCGAGTCCAGCGCAGAGGGATCCGGTCTGGTCTAGATAGAAAGATGCATTACGCAGCCTCACTTTCATAAAAGAGCAAGTGCTTTCGCTGCAAAGGTGTCGTCTTCAAATTGTTTCTCAATATCGTAGCCCTATAACCTCCTCCTGTTACAGATCGCCAGAACCCTGCCGTCACTCAAAACGCTGAAACTTCTGGACACGAAAACAGACAAAGAAACTATTCAGAGCATCTTCAAAAACCTTCCGAATCTCAGAGAACTCGACATTCCAGGATCACAAATAACTAATCTGAATGGAATCTCCAAAATGTCGAAGTTGACGGTCTTAGACATTTCGGAAATCAATTTTGGTGGCCCAGAAGATATTCAGGAACTTTTCGAATTGAAAAACTTGAAGATGCTGTTAGTTCACGGAGAATTGTAAGTGGTTCCGTATATCGCTCAATTTTGAGATGCCAAATTTTTCAGCAACCGACACCCATCGAATTTCATGCTATATTATATGGAAACTGAAAAGTGCCTTCCCCAACTGGAGCATTTGATCTGCTCATACTGTGATGTGACCGGAAAGATGATCCGGAAACTTCTAAGGAGTCACAAAAGCTTGAAATATATTGACTTGATGGGTACCTCTCTGCAACATCACACTCAAATCCCTGGTAAACAAGTGAAGCTTTTTACCATGGGAACCTTCAAAGACTGTCTTGACACTGCCAAAATGTACGTTGGGTATACTGTAGTTCATGACTTTTTGTCTCCAATTATGAGAAAATTCTGCACACTCCTCGATGAGCAATACGATCAAATTAGTCAAACGGAGCTCAGTGAATGTCTGGAGTTGATGTGCAAAATCTTGAGTACTTATGACCGTCTTCGTGCTGCTGCTGTTGATGTTCTGGAGAAAATGTGCTGGGATAAACGTGCGGAAATGTACAGCTTTGCTGAGAAACAACATCTCATCTACACAATTTGCAATTCTATCGAAAAAGATGTCAGAAAAGATATGCTGTCAGATATGCTCACCGACGAACCCGTTTGGGAAATATTATCCAATCAAGTGATCCTTAGCACATCCCCAGAGAATTTGAACAAATTATGTGAATATGCTGTGTTAGCTTTTCATGAGTACGTGTTGCATCGAGGAGGATATTTACCAATTACTTTTCTGATTGTTCTGGCGAACAATTTGGAGTGAGTTCTTACTAGCTAGAGACCGGTCAGACATGACAATGGGCTCAGTAAGTGAATGGTACCACTGGATTGCTGGGAACAAAACATGCACAGCTATGCACGGTAATTTTTTTGTAATTCCAACAAAATGACGCAAAAACCTACGTATCGCTGAGCCGCTACGCTGCGGAAGCTCTCCTTGTTCAGTCTATCTTGTTCACGAAATCCTACAAAATCTGACCTTCCGAATCCATGTAGCCTGACTTAGAAATGGTCTTAGCAGTTACAAATTACTTAACATCGCGTGATTTGTTCTCAGCTATCCAGTGATACCATTCACTTCCTAAAAGTCATGGCTGTAGTGGTCGGATTTTTCGATGCAAGAGGCGGCCTTGTAGAGCACAAAAAGTTATGCATTTTGGTAAAAAGACGGCCTGGAATTTGTTATCCGCGGCCGACTTATAGCAAAGACCGCGGCCGGCCGTTTGACAGCCCTGCTAAAAGTCCATTGTCATGTCTGACCGGTCCAGTAAGACACTTTGAACATAATAGTAATTTTACAGCAACATGTCCATCGATAGAGCAAAAGCACTGGTAAATAACACGCAGTTTGAGAAGGACGTTCTCCAAGTCCTTCGGTCTCTTGTAAGAAATAAAACTGATGAAGCTGGAAAACTCCAATTTTTGACAACCATCATCCACAAAATCTATGTAATTAGTGATGAGCAATCCGAGAGAACCATGGAAGTGGATAAGGAATGCGTTAATGTCTTCTGTGATGCTATCATCACTTTCCAGGATGATTTCAAAAACCAGGTTGATCTAGTGGTCACATTAGGGAACATTATTGGGTTAATGCACGATGAAGCTGTACGAGTATTGTTGATGGACGAAGATGTATTCTTGGTTTTGATGTGAGTTTTTCATAACTGGTACATTTAATATTTCGAATTTCCAGGGAGATGTTCTACGACCAGTACACAAGGCGACAGAGAGTAGCAGTCAACCTCTTACATTCGACTTTCTTAAAGACCAACGCCAACAGTTTGGAGCTTTTGGAAGATAAGCCGCTGGAGGAAGTTCAGAAATTTCTCGTGAAAGATGTTCAAATTCAATTACAAGGATTTAAAGAAACTTCTGGAGATGTACTTGATGGATTGAAATGGATTCTGGAAGAGAGCCAGAGCAAGATGACAAAGGAGATGTTCAAATGGATAGTTGAAGAGTATGGAAAAGAAAAAGAAGAAAGACCATTTGAGTTCGAATATAACTTTACGCATCGTTATCCAATTGAAAGTTTTTTGTAATTGAATACGTTTTAGTTTTTTTTATTTATTTATTTCATTTATTTTGAATAAATTGATTGATTTTTTCAACATTGATAGTAATATGTCTTCAATTGCATGGATTTAAAACACTTTTGTAGATGTGCTTGACCTATGAATTTTGACGGAAAGTCAGAAAAATGGATTCTGACCGAAAGTTTTTCAGATCTATATACAAATTCATAGATGTAACTGTGTTATTGCTTTTTAAAAAGTACCAGTCAGTAATAATCATCTTCTTGTTCTAAAAATTTTGGGGTATCAAAAATAACTCGTACCTTACTTTTTTAGTTGACAACTTTTATGTCCAATCACTTTCCAGCTAGGCATATCGAGCACGACTACCTCGAGAAATGTAATTTTTAGAAAACATATTTTGTATTATGCACATGTTTTAGAAAAGACGCAATGGCTCTCATCATAATTGTGAGCAGACATCATCGTAATCCCTCATTGGTCTCCTGCCTGTGTAGTGGATTGTACCAAGAGACCCGAGAATGACCTTTGGATAAGGAGACTAAAGAGAGACACCACCACTACACCCTCTCAGTCCATCATCTTGCCTACACAACTTATTTCTATCGATTTTACCCGTTCGAAAAATGATAGCGACTGTGAAAGATTTGTGCATCAAACAAACTGCTGCTCATATTGTCGATGGTTGGATTTTTATTTTACATTTTGTACTTTTTTTTACCTATTCATATTCTTACAGGTCGACTAAAAACCGCATCCAGAAAGTTGGATCCGGAGTCAAGTAACTCGGTTTTTGCCGAGTTTATGAAATTCAATGAGCACGAAAAATTCTCGGAGAGCTATCAGCACATCAAAAATATTCTCACCTTGACAAAAGTGCAGTTTCATAGCACCTCGATTAATGAGAATATGTGTAACATGCTCTACGAGCAGAACATCAAGGAGTTGGCACTGGAGGGTTTTGCTCGGTGGAATATGTTTCATTTGGACAGAGAGAAAAATGTGGACATTTGTGCAGTTTTGAAGAAGCTGCTAAATCCAGAGAGCCGCAGGGAGCTCGTAAAGCTTGAGATCAATGGGAATGGAATATATTTTTTGCCGGGGTGGGCGGAGAAGGTGAGGATTGGGTTTGAGATTCCTTGCCCAGGAATGTTTTTTTTTCACATAGTTTAGAAATTTCTGTGAGTTGGTGGCCTGAAAGTAGATGCTTCTGCGAGTGGATTCTGAAATTTCCAGCTCCCACTGGGGCCTGAGAGTCTAGAAATCTTCATCTGGAAATCTAGCCCCGCCCCTTATTTACAAGGCATTGGCGGGTTCAGATTATGATTTTCAAACTCTCAGGCTATAGTTAGGTCTGGAAATTTCAGAATCTACTCACTAAAGCATCCACTTTCAGGCCACCAATTTATAAAAAATTCCAAAACCCACATCCCCTTCTTAATCCTATAACATTTTACCATTTACAGCTCGCGGACCTCCTGCTATCGATTAAAACGTTGAGTCTTATGGAAATAGAGACAAATCAAGAGGAGATTCACAGTATTTTTGAAAATTTTATGAATCTCACAGAACTTGAAATTCCAAAATCAAGAATAACGAACTTAAATGGAATCTCAAAAATGTCGAAATTAACGGTCCTGAACATTTCGAAAATTGATTTCGAGAACACAAAAGCTATTGAAGAACTCTTCGAGTTGAAAAATTTGGAAAAGTTGGTTGTTCAAGGAGAAATGAAGTGAGTGTTTTACAAGATTTTGAAGTTTTGAAATTTCAAATTTTCAGCGGCCAATTCCTATCGAATTTCATGCTACTTTACATGAAAACTGGCAAGTGCCTCCCCCAACTGGAGCATTTGATCTGTTCATACTGTCATTTGACCGAGGATATGATTCAGAAACTTCTAGACACTCACAAAAACTTGAAATGTATTGATTTGATAGGCACCCCTCTACAGAATCGGTCCCAAATCACTGGTAGAGGGCTGACACTCCTCACCATTGGAAACTTCAAGGACTGTCTTAATACCGCCAAGATATTTATTGGATGCAATGCACGTTCCGAATACTTGCCTCCAGTTCTGTCAAAACTCTGCACACTCCTCGATGAGCAATATGACCAAATTTGTCAACAGGAGCTCAGCGAATGCTTCGAATTGATGTGCAAACTTATCAAATCATATTCCAAACTTCGTTATAATGCTGCAGTAATTTTAGAGGTCATGTGCAGGGATGAACGTGCCGAAAAGTTCAGCTTTGTCGAGAGACAACACCTCATCCACACAATCATCAGTACCTTTGAAGATCCCAGAGAAGACATGCTTATCGAAGAATCTATTTGGGAAGTTTTATCCAATCAAAAACTTCTTGAAGCATCACCAGGATTGTTGAACAAGTTATGCGAATATGCTGCTTCAGAGTTTTCCAAGTACTTGATTCTAGAAGAATGTCCGCCAGAGTCTATTATGGTTCTTCTAGCGGACAATTTAGAGTGAGTTATTATTAGCTAGGGACTGGTCAGACATGACAATGGACCACGCCTTGATAGCTGAAAAAAATCATGCACAGTTATATAAATTGTACTTGCTATGGCCTTCTCTAAGCACTTCGAACTCACCTAGAAAAGGTCATGGCAGTTACAAATTGCATTACTGTTTATGACTTGTTTTCAGCTATCAAGTGTTACTGTCTGACAGGTCCCTAGTAAGACACTTTGAATATAAAAATAACATTTTCAGCAACATGTCCACCGAGAGAGCAAAAAAACTGGCAAACACCATGCAGTTTGAGAAGGACGTTCTTGAAGCACTCAGCCTTGTTATAACTGGAATGGTTTATGAAGAAGTAGAACCAGAGAATTTGACCACCATCATCCAAAAGCTCTATGTCATTAAAGGAGGACTGAAGTCACATTTTTTGCATTGTTTTTATTTGTTATTCTGGTGTATTTGCTCTTTCTATGAATATTTTCCTCTTGGAGCACATGTCAAAAATCGCTCTGAAACGAGATACATAGCCCCCAAGTAACAGGAGTCTCCTCGACTCCGAGAGGAGTACACGGCGCCAATCAATGCGAATTCAAATATTTCACTTTATTTTTGCTCTTTTTTCGACTTTTTTCCAGTATTTTTTTCATTTTTCTTTCCTTTTCATTGTTTGGCATGAAGAATAACCGATTCTATAGTTAAAGGCGAAAGCCGGACTCGCCTGCAGACCAACTTTGAAATTCCGATAGCTTGTTGCCGTTGTTAACGTTACG
>GL379802.1:860788-900494 GCA_000143925.2 Caenorhabditis brenneri | reverse complement strand
TCAATGCGAATTCAAATATTTCACTTTATTTTTGCTCTTTTTTCGACTTTTTTCCAGTATTTTTTTCATTTTTCTTTCCTTTTCAATGTTTAAAATGAAGAAATAACATATACATATTGGAAAAAGTTGAAAAACGAGCAAAAATAAAATAAAATATTTGAATTCGCATTGATTGGCGCCGTGTACTCCTCTCGGAGTCGAGGAGACTTCTGTTACTTGGGGGCTATGTATCTCATTTCAGAGCGATTTTTGACATGTGCTCCAAGAGGAAAATATTCATAGAAAGAGCAAATAAACCGGAATAATGAATAAAAACAATGCAAAAAATGTGACTTCAGTCCTCCTTTAAGGATTGCCAAAACCTCGAAGTCGATAAGGAGTGTGTGGAAGTCTTCTGTGAAGCTATCAGTTCTTACAGTTTATTCCAAGAGGACATTGAGATTCAGATTGATTTTATGACGACGTTAGGGAATATTATTGGATTTATGCATGAAAAAGCGATGCGAGTATTGTTGAATGACAAAGAACAAGTGCCGCTCTTCATGTGAGTTTCTGAAAAAAAAAATTCGGAATTAAACCTTTCAGATTTTCAGGGATATGTTCTACAACAAGGACAGTGAACAGCAAAGAGCAACCATCATCCTTTTCCTCACGTTATTCTTAAAAGCAAACGGCAACAGAGCTTTAGAACTCTTGGGAGATAAACCTTTGGATGAAGTTCAGCAATTACTGGTGGAAGATGTTAGAGTTGGATTATCTAGATTCGAGAAGACGGAGAAAGTGTTTGACGGATTGAAATGGCTTCTGGAAAAGTGCAGGAACAATATCACAAAAGCGATGTGCCAGTGGATGATCGAAGAGTTTGGAAGAGATGAGGAGAGACCAGATAGTCCCGAGATGATTGCTGTAGAGAATAAAATGATCTCTCTTGATATTGAATCGCTGATTGTGGTAATTTGATTGTCGTGGATTTTTTTATTTGTAGTTTTGCCTTTGACAGTGTCTAAAAGATTGCAATTCTCTATAAACATATAAATTTTTTTTGAATTCTGTTCAATAAGTATTTCGTTTTCTCGGACGGTTAGAGAAAGGGAAATAGCGCCTGGAACGCGGAGAGTCGCAATGGGGCGCGGTTCAAACAGTTGTATTTTCTTAATATATATCCTTTAGATAACATATTTTGTATTATACATCCTTTGTGTATGAGTCACACTATGCATCTAATGTGAACAGTAATCCTACCCTGGTGACCTGCATAGTTAATCCAACCATCTCAGGACCCTGAGTCAATTGATTTTTGGTTAGTGGAGTCAAACAGAAGGGCCCCACTCTCCCTTGTCGTGTCTACCTCATCTGACGAACACCTCAGCATTCTTGTCTCTGTGTGCTGCCATCGATCATATCGTAACTCGATTTTCTACCCCCATTCCTGCTAAAATGCTTGATACATTGAGAGATATGTGCATCAAACAGACTGCTGAGCATATTGTCACAGGTTGATTTTGCTTTTTCTATTTTTTTTTCAATTCAAATTTTTTTCAGGCAAACTAAAAACCGCCCATCAAAAGTTGGATGTGCAAACCAGCAACTTGGTATTTGAAGAGCTTTTAAACCACTCCGAGCACCCAAATTTCTCGGAAAACTGTCAAAACGTAAAGAATCTTTTGACGGTCACAAAAATTGAACTGACCTCCCAAATACAGTCCGTTGATGATAATTTCTGTGAAATGATTTTTGAGCAGCAGAATATCACGGAATTAGGGTTATATGGGTTGTTTTACTGGGAAATGTTTCATTTGAAACCGGAAAATACTGATGAAGAAGACCAAGGTAAACTCCTCGTGGATATCCCTGCTGTCTTGGAGAAGATGCTGAATCCGGAGAGCTTCCAAAATCTGAAGAAACTCGAAATCACTGGATGTAACCTGGAGTTTGTGCCAGGATGGGTTGAGAAGGTGAATTTTATTTTTCTTAATTTAGAGGTTTCATATAATGATAATATTTTTTTACAGCTCGCCCCATTGCTACCATCCCTGGAAACTCTCAGTCTTGTTTGTTCAGAAATGGAAGAAGATGTTGTCCACAGCATCTATGAAAACTTCCCAAATCTCACGGAGCTCGAGATTTCCAAGTCAAGAGTTTCAAATTTGAATGGGATCTCCCAGCTTTCTAACTTGAAAAGCTTGAATGTTTCTGAAATCGAATTTGAGAAAAAAGAGGACTTGGATGAATTGTTTGAGTTGAAAAACTTGAAAGTGTTGGTGATCGAAGGAGATATGCAGTTATCCAGTGGAGGACAAAAATCAAAATCCTTGGCTCACTACCTAGAATCTGGAAAGTGCCTCCCTCAACTGGAGCACCTAGAATGCTCCTTCTGTGACATAACAGAAGAAATGCTCCAGAAGCTTCTAGACACCCATCCAAACCTGAAAACTATTGACCTAATGGGTACCCCATTGGAAAATCACCCTCAGATCACTGGAAGAGGGCTGAAACTTTTGACAATGGGAACCTTTGCAGACTGTCTTTACACAATTGATATTTTCCAACAGAGAGATGTATTAACAGATTACACAGAACCAATTCTGGAAAAACTCTGTGAAATTCTCGATGATGGAAAAGAGAAAATCAGTCGGAAGCAGTTGAGTGGATGCTTGGAGCTGATGTGTGAGATCATTAGAAGATATTGGGATCTCCGTGGAAAGGCTGCAGAAGTTTTGGAGAGATTGTGCAGGTAGGTCCTACAGTAATAGGGGAAAAGGTCCCAGCTATCCAAGACAATGTCCTCGGGTTCAAGCCTCAACTTTTTTATTTCCAGAAATGCCCGAGCCAAATTCTTCACTTTTGCCGAGAGACAACGTCTCATTTTTTCCATCATCGATGTCTTCGAACAAGAAAATGACAACTTCTATATTCACAATTACTTCATCGATAATGACTCTGTTTGGAATGTGCTGTCCGACAAAGTAGTTCTAACCACATCTCCCAGAAACATTGATGCCGTTTGTGAATACGCCGCGATTGCATTTTGCAGGTTAGAAAATGAGAGATTCCATCCGTTTCAACCTGCCATGGCAATTTTATCGGAGAATTTAGAGTGAGTTACCTATCGATAAGTTGAAATTAAAACAAAAAAAAATATTTCCAGCAATATGTCCACTGATAGAGGAAGAGCCCTGGCCCGCAACTCAACAATCCTCAATGCAGTTTTGAACAAGTTCAACCTTTTTGCATTCTATCAAACTGGAACCCATGAACATATAGGGTACTTGACCGATATTATCCGAAAACTCTACAAAATAAGGGATGACCGATCGGAAGAATGGGCGGAGATTGATGAAAAATGTGTGGAAGCTTTCCATAAAGCCATCAGGAATTATAGAAACGATTTGGAAACTCAAAGCGTTGTTCTGAGAACTTTAGGAGAAATAATTGGATGTATGAACAAAAATGCCAAGAGAAATTTGATGGGGGATAGGAAGTGGTTCCGCTATTTCATGTAAGTGTTCGTATATAAATTCTGAATCTTCTTTTTTTTTATTTCAGCAACACCATCAATTTTAACCACTCCCCGTTTCAAAAGGCCACAGTTATATTTACATATTCAATGTTCTCGCTTGTCAATGTCAGAAAACTGGAGCTTCCGAATGATGCATCAACACAAAAGATTCTTCTGAAAGACGTCAGATGTGCCCTGGAAGGATACATTAAGAACAAGAAGGATGGTGTATTCGCCGGGGTTGAATGTATTCTCAAAAAGGCTCAGAGCAACATCACGAAGGAAATGTGCAATTGGATACTGAGAAATTTTGCAGAAGGGCAGACGAGAAGTAAACGGACTCTAATTGATAATGCAGATGGCGTCATGAGGCGAATCGTTTTTTGATTTGTTTAACCTTTTTTTTAATTGAACATTTTCATTATTGTTCAATAATTTATCTATTAAACCAGTTTTAATCGATAATAAATTTTTTTTGATTAAAAGATTATGCATAAAAACTCGAATTTGAAAAAAAAAACGAAGAAAAGTGACCTGTATCAAAAAGTTTGAAGATCATAGTACCGGAAAATCTTCTCGTGGGGTTCGGTGAGCTGGAAAAAATTATCTTGGGATTACTTCAAGTCGGGAATAAAGTTCATATCTTTCTGATAACTATTACGGATGTCTAGGAATAACTATAAGCCAAAGAAACGGTCTTTGGACTTACAAGGGCATGTTTTTTTTACATGGATCTGGAATTCTCTATAAATTGGTGGCCTGAAAGTAGATGCTTCTGTGACAGGATTCTGAAATTTTCAGCGCTCACTGGGAAATCTTCATCTGAAGATCTGACCCCGCCCTGATTTTTGGTGCATGGTTTACGTGGCGATTTCAGGTCAAGATTTCCAGACTCTCAGGCTCCAGTGAGCGCTGAAAATTTCAGAATACACTCACAAAAGCATCTAATTTCAGACGACTAATTTATGGAAAATCCTTAGCCCATGTGAAAAAAAAAAACATTCCCTTGTTAGTTGCCAGTAGATTTAGAAAAATGTTATATACAACTTCAAAGTTCATCATTTTCTGATAACTCTGACTAATTTCTAATTATAACTTCAAAGATTATTAGACTTCTAACCCCATTGCTCATTATACAATTCTTCACAACTTTTTAATTTTTCTCAACCTTGATTCCCCCCTCTAAACCCATAACTTACCACTTCCCCTCTTTCTATCACCTCCATCAGTTGCTCCTTTAACTCCCGGTTCTCCTCCAATTCCAACGGACATCGATCCAAAACCTTCTCCAAATCTGGTGTGTTCACCATTGCCAAAAAATGTGGAGGACTTCCATGGGCATCGAAAATATTCAGCCTCTTTACATTTTCCCAAACCGCCACACATGGACATGGCTCGGTCATTTTTTGAATGAAATCGAACTGCTGCTCAAGACTTGACAACACATTCTGGACATAGTCTTTTGGGATTTTCGGGCGGCCCAGGAGTTTAGGATCTGAAATTTTGATAATCAGTATAAAGTTCTCAACTCCAAAACACAAAGTTACCTGTACAATCCTCCTCGGTCCATAATGGATAATGAGTGCTGGCTCTATAGATCACCTCCTTCCCGGTTATTGACATCCTCAACTGCCTAACTTTGCATTTCTTTTCATCCTCTTTCTCTGTACTACTCAATTTTCCTAATAACACTTTTTCCACAATAGGTACTGTGGAAATTCGAATTGAGTAGTTCTCAGTGGCCTTTGATGTTTCATGACCAGAATGATGGTCAAGAATACAGTCAGCACACAGGGAGAAGGTGTCAACGTTGATGTGATCGGTGGAGATATGAAAGCAGGTGGAGCAGAGGTATGGGTTGTTGGTGATGGTGGAGCATCTACGGCATTCGATGTCAGGGGTGCCCTAAAAGGTGAAATAGAGGTTCAGAGAATTATAGTCAGCGAGTGTGGTATATTCTTAACTCCGTCCATTTTCTATTCAAAACATCATAATGAAGCATAAAAAAAGGCTTGACAAGCGGACGTTGCACCTCGGAAAGTGATTCAGGGTTGCCAAAAAGATACGGGTAAGAAATAAAAAAAAGAATGCAAAATGATATATTTTCTCGAAAATAAACCCCCTAATTTTTGAAAAAACGCCTATAGGGCGGAACCCACCTCCAACTTCTCCCTGATACTTGTGGAGTCACAGTGATGAACGTGTCCTTCGCCAGCTGTCCTTCTCATTCCTTGCTCTGCACAGCCTTCACAAAGAGCATGGCTCTGCATATTGACATCTTTCCAGTTTTGAGATTTTTGGCATGTTAGACAGAGTCTCAATGGCTTTGTGGAATTGCATTGAGAGCACATTCCTATACCGGTTTCCTGGAAAACTAGGGGTATCGTTTTCAATTTTTCGAATTTTCTGATCGCTTTTTTTTTTGCAAAAGTCGTATATTTGTCACAATTGATAATTAGAATTTTAAAAAAGCCAGTTAGTCTAGCTACACCCTCACTAAAAATAACTAAACAATTACAGTCAATAAGAAAACCTGTGCTGAAAAAGTGTACTGTAGATGATATTCTCCTTTTGTGGATAACAAGATTGCTGAAGCGCCGGAGGCGCGAGAAGAAATTTTTTTTGGCGAAAAGTCACTAACAACTAGACAGAAGTTCTAATTAGTCTTCACTCAAAATTTGAGAGGAAGTTTCCCATCAAATCGACATAGAAATTGAAGCTGTCCTGTCTTTGTGTCGGTTTGTCCGTCAGTCGCTTTCAAATGAAAAAGAACGATAGAAAAGCTTGGTTATAACGATATTACATTACGAACGATAATACAGGATGCCTATCGTTTTATGTTAGTGATAAGTCTGCTGAAGCGCCGGAGGCGCGCCAAGTTTTCTTTGTCAAGTATTTAGTAGCATGTTTGTGTCAAAAATCAGGCAGACTTTTCAAAGAATTATCCTTCTGAAATTGCAGGAAGATTCCAATCAAACAAAAAAAGAATTTGAATCCGTCTATCTGTTTGTCGGAATGTCTGTCAGTCACTTTCAAATGAAGAAACAAGTATAGAACCTCTTTGTTACAACAATACAAGAATGCTAGTGAGGTCTTCTTATTCTATATAATTTTAGTATTCCTCAACAATTTTTATTCCGTTTCCCTCTTTTTTCATTTCCAACATCTTCTTTTTCCAGAATCTTTCTTTTTCTTCTTTTCCCTGTTACCATTCTTATGTCTTTCATTTCCTTCATTCTGTCAGTAACGTGTCTAATCAGTCACATGAAAAAACATAGCACTGATAAGGCACAAAGTATATAAAGCAGTGATACTGATAGACCTACTTCTAACTAGATAGCAGTATCATTTTGACTTTTTTTTTGCTTATTGCCCCGTTGGAAAACTAGTCTCCCACTGCGAATTTTGTTTTGGGGGACTAGTTTTCCAACGCGGCCGACACCGGTCATCATTTGAGCGCACAGTGACGTGCTATATAAGGCTAATACCCATTCTCACCAATGTCTCCCACCACTTCCTGAACACATCAAACACATTGTTCATGTAGTACTCCAACAAATGCAATGCTTGATAGTTCACAGTTCCATTTGCAAATGCTTCAGGTCTCCCACACAATGGACAGTTTCTTTCAGGATTGGAGCATTTCGAGCAAATCGAATGCCCACAACTGCCAACGATAGCTCTTCGGTCTGTGTTGTCTGAACAGAAGGATATTGTCGGTGTGATGTGATTATTTGCTAGTTTTCAGTGTATTTGTTGAACAAAAACTCATTTTTCTCCATGAAAATCGATGAATTTATGGAAAATCTGATAGTTAAAATCAGTGCTTTTAGTGTATTTAAAGTTTTTATCTCTCAATTTGTCAGTTCGAATTGATAATAAAAACTGTTGTTTCACTGTGAAATTCGACAGATTCTTGCTCGTTTCTGTCATTCTAGATCTCTTTTTCTTCTGGTTTTGCTCAATAAAATTTACCAAATAAATTCCTGGTTCGTGTTGTCTGACAGGAATAACAGATTAGTGATTCTAAGTGGATCATTTTTCTTTCTTTTTTGTTGAAAAAGTGTAGAAAAGTATATTGTTTTTGTTTGTTCCCCCAACAGAAGAGAGAAGAAAGAGAGATTTTTAACAGGTGACGCTTCTAGACGCAGACAGTGAAAGGGAAGTGACCATTTCTCATGTTGTTTGATGGAGGAAAAATATATCAATTCGTTATGAAATCAATGGGAACTTCAATTCAGATATTTGTTTTCCCGAGATAAGTCATCTCTGATTTCTTCCTTATCAATGTGAAAATAGATTGCTTATTACCTAACTTTCGAATTCCATTATCAGCTTTTTTTGTTGTTTCTACTGAGCATGTTTGTTTCCCGTAAAACAGAAGAAAGGAAGAGAAACAATCAGGAAGAGGTGATGTTCTGTTTTCTCTGTATCACTGGAAAAAAAATGATCTGTAAAAAAACAAAATTTTCTTCAAGTTCCCAGTTTCGACCGTTTTTGTTGGACTGGTTACTGAAATGGGAAAAATTCTATGGAGGGAACACGGTCATCATCAGCAACAATTCCCTCCAACAGCTTTAAGACTGAAAATTTGGCTCCGCGACATCTCGAAACCCGACATTTCGAAACCGCGACATTTCGAAACCACGACATTTCGAAACCGCGACATCTCGAAACCCGACATTTCGAAACCGCGACATTTCGAAACCCGACATTTCGAAACCGTTGAAAATGAAGTTTGAAATAAATTTTTTGACTCGATTTTATTCGATTTTCTGGAAAATTAGAACAAAATAAAATTTCAATTTTTTTTTTGAAAAGTTTTTTTTTCGAAAATATTTTTCGGTCAAATTTTTTTCTCAAAAAATAATTTTGAATGTTTATTTTGTTCTAATTTTCCAGAAAATCGTATAAAATCGAGTCGAAACATTTGAAAATTCCAAGCCTCATTTTCAACGGTTTCGAAATGTCGGGTTTCGAAATGTCGGGTTTCGAATTGTCGCGGTTTCGAAATGTCGTGGTTTCGAAATGTCGCGGTTTCGAGATGTCGCGGAGCCGAAAATTTTGAGATAAAATGCCAAGAAGTCAAGCTTCAAGGACGAATAAAGACGATTTTTATAGCTATGAATTCTTGAACCGTTCTATCTAGAAGATTTCTGAAAAAAGCAGTTTCAGATGTAGCGGTAGCTGAATAAAGTAGGGATTCCAGGTATTCCAGGAAAATTTCGTTCCCGGAATACAAAAATCACATGCTTGGACTTCCCAAAAGTATTCAAGTACGCTGTTGAATTACCCGACAAGTTTACAGAAGTCACTCTCGGTCTTCTCGTCCCGTCTTCTTCGATTCTGCACCTGCAAAAAAGAATATTGATTGTCAGAAGTAACTTTCTTTCAAGTCTCCAGTTTCGACCGTTACTGTTGGACTGATTACTTGAATACACCTAGCAAATTGATAGTTCAGTGGGCTAGTGGAGGAAACACGGTCATCATCAGCAACAATTTCCTCCACTTTCAAAGCTTTTGGTACGAAAAAGGAAATGTGATTCGTCGAAATAAATGGGGTTTCTTTTGAAAAGTAATTTTTTGAGTAAAACACGAGCGTGAAGTGGAGCGAAGTCTTTTTTATACGTATCCCCCTTTTTATGACACTTCTGAAAGCACAAAATTGTTACCGCACAGCCCCGGCTCATATATTCACTAAAATCCAGTGCAAAGTTGGCAGTATCGCCAGTTTTTTTTCTGCTGAGCCTTCGACGTGTGAGCTCTTGATTTGCGTTATCTTTTTTGCTACTTCTTCTTCTTCTTCTTATCGACATCTGGTGTCGCTTTCTTTGCCTTGACATCGGTTTTCTGCTCGGTTTCCTCTCCGTCGACTGATCGTCTTGGGTTGTGGTTCTTGCGGAAGCAGACACTGACAGTGTTTTGCGGTCTGATGGACAAAAACTCTTTTTCTTCACATCCCTTCAAATAAACCCATAGCGACGGAGAACCGAGTACCATTTGACCTTTCCTTGGAGTCCAGTGGTCAGGTAATTCTCAGCCTTCTGCACCTCCACTTATCTGCAGTGTAGTTTACCTGCAATGAAATCCTTTTATTTCTACGGTTTTTTGACATTTCGGAAGAATGAAACAGAAAAAAACTGTCCTGTAAAGTTCATCGAAAAGTTTGGTTTGTCCCCGCATCGTCATCGAGCCACCGGAGCCTGAAATTTTAGCGATTAGTAAGGTTTTAACGTGTTCTGTGAATTCAAGCGATAGCAAGCGGTGAAAAAAGGCAAAAACGAGGTCAAACAACACAAATTTGAGGAATTGGCACTGAGAAAACAGAGAAATTTCGAGAAGAATAAAGAAGAAAGCGGTGAAAGAGGTGCAGCTCGCGCCAAGAATAATTATCAAAAGCTGGTAAACAACGCGATAAACGGGATTTCGGAGTATCGTTGAACGAATTCAGAATATTGAAAAAAGCTTGCTTGATCTTCAGGATCTTCAGGAAAGTTCGCAAAAAGAGAAGAACGAAAAATAATTTGAGATTCGAAAAATAATTGATGAATATTTCAGCAGAAGAAAAATTTTTCTCTGGAATATTCAACCGAAAACCCAAAAAACTCCTAGAAGCACCAGAAAAAAATTTTCAGCGCCAGAACTTCAGATCGAAAATGGAAGGAGCGGGAAGAAGCTGAACTGAAAAAAAAGATTGATTTTTAATTTTTTTTTGCCAAAAATATTGATTTTTCGAGATTTTGAAGAGAATTAGCTTTGGAATCGGAGTTCTTTTGAGAAAAAATAGGAAGATTAGCCACTTTTAATCGAAAATCCAGGATTTTTGTTCGATTGAAACTTGACGTTAGGCTAGATTTTGGTTCTGGAAGTATAAAAATTAGCGAATTTTCGAATTGAAAATGAAAGTTTTTCCTGCGACACGGTGATTATTTCGCTACCACCCCGGAGTTTTCTCTTCCATTTTCGCCGGATTCTCGGCCAAGGGTTTTCAAAATGCAGTTACGCTCTATTGAATTCGCGTGTAAAAAATTCTTCCTCTCGGAGCAAAAAAGTGGATCAGACGAACTACTCCATAAAACCCCTAAGTGGTTTCGAACTTTCCACTCAGAATTTGACGTAGAATACGCCACAAAAATTTTGGAGTGAACAAAAACCTGTGCGCCCCGTCATTTGTGTAATACTTTTTCGGCTTTTTTGGCTTTTAAGGCAAAATTTGGCAAAACTACTGAAAATACCTCTAAAAAGGCTTAGAATATTCCACGCAGAATTGGTTCAAGAGTATGTAAAAAAATTTATAGCCAAAACTATGGCGTTTCCGGCTCTTAAATCCTGTTATAGTGACAAATTTTGATAGGGGTGGCCGAGCCCCACAGGAGTTCGGCCACCTTGTATTTAGCGGCCACCTAGATTTTTTCAGCTTTTGCTAGGACGGTTTATCAAATTTTCAACCGTTTCACTAGTTTTTCTATGTAATTTCGATTGTTTATTCAATTTACGGTTTTTCTTTACTTTGATTTTCAGCGCATCGTTTCCGAAAAATCACTATTTTTCTGCGCCGCGCCTTGCGAAAAGCGCGTGCCAGGGTTGCAAAACGTGACTCCGCCCCCTATTCACGTTGTCGACTTTTTCGCGTAAAAAGGGGTGGTAGCGAAATAATCACCGTGCTGCGAAAAATGCGAGTTTTCAGCAATTTCATAGTCTCTGCAACCAAAAAATGTCACGCCAACAAAATTATAAGTGCGATTTCTCACGAATTCTAGCCAATTTTCTGGATCCATCATCGAAAAATAAGCGAAATTTGGAGATTTTTTTTTGCCAAAAGTGCAGCTCTCAGTGATTCCTTAACCGATCCATCACGAATTTTTGATAGATTTCTCCGTATAGTTCGCTTCGCTATCGCCGTTTCTTCAAATTTCTCGGATTCCAAAGAATTTTTCCTGGCAAAATTCGGAAAACTGAACAAAGTCGATACGGAATTTGGCGTTTTTTCAGGTAATTAGTAATATTTTGCTGAAGCAAAACAAGCGAAAAAATGGCACGCGCTCAAGGATGGGCCTTGGGGCGTTCGACCTCAAAATCTGTAGTCGCGAAAAACTACAGATTTTGGAATCAGCAGTTTAGTGATAAGAGAGACGCAGGTTGAAAAAAAAAAACGAGAGACGCAGCAAACGGGGAGACGCAGATTTTCGTGGCGAGACCCGCCAGCGCCTTTAAATTTCTCTATCTGCGTCTCTCACTCGCGCTACACACTAATTTCGATCACAAAACTGCGGATTTCAAATTTGTAGTTTCAAAATAGCCTCGCGGGCTTACGGTCACGCCCATCCTTGCACGCGCTCTGGATCGCATCGAGCTGGAGGAGAAGGCGGTGGCGTTCATGTTGAGCCGGAACGTCAAGGCGATCGTTCCGGACTTCTCCGAAGTTCGGATCGAAAAGGCGACTCGCCTGAGAGTCCACCTGGTGTTTTGGACTGAGGGACTCGTGCAGAACCACCCGGATGGAACCGGCACGGATCCCCAGACGCTCGGAAAACTGGGACATCTGTCGTCGAGGTGTGCCTGGCAGCTTCAGGAGAAGCACCGATTGGGGGAGGGGAAGCTGGTGGAGAACCACTTCTCCTATACGTAAGTATCGTAATTTCTGAAACAAAAATATTGAGAGAGAGAAAAAGAAAAAAAAATTATTATTATTACCAGTTTCGATTACTAGGGCAGACTGGATTTAGAGGAATTTTTAGAGGAATTTTCGAAAAAAAAAGAAAGAATAGCGCGTAATCTCATCAGTACCTAACGCTATTCTTTCTGAAATTTGATAATTTTGAGGAGTTTTCTAAAGAAAAACGAGATTTCGGGGAGCTAAAAATCGTAGAATTTGAAAAATAAAACTTCTCTGTGTTCAGGCACCACCGTGCTCCCCTTCCGAAGGAGGCGATTCACATCGTCGGCAAGGCGAATGCCACATCCATGGGCACCCACCAGCTCTCGTTCTCCATCCACACATACATCAATCGGCGGAGGGTGCCCATCGGATCGGGACATTCATCTCTTTCAATCGTGCCTTCGGATCCCCAATCGGCGCCGCCTCACCATCCCGCTGATGACACCTCCGAGTCGTCTTCTGAAGGTTCGGATGACGAGTTCTCCGACTCGACACTGGATTCGTTCGAATCTTCACCTCCGTCCTCTCCGCCTGTCCACCAGCCATCAGAAGAACAAGGAGCTGGAGTTGCCACCACACCAACCAATGAGGATTTTACGTCGCCTCACATCGTCCCTCCATCGGATCCGTCAATCGTTTCGGTGTCGACCAGCCGCTCCATTGCTCCCTTGGACTCTTCGCCATCCGTCGTCGCACCGCCACTTCCTTCAATTGTGCCACGCCGATCCATCTTGTGCGAATCCTTGTCTGAAGAGGAGCGATCCAGAAAGCGGAAGAGGAGTGTGTCGTGGGGGGTATGTTCCAGGGCTCTGCGACATTTCGGAACCGTTGAAAATTAGGCTTGAAATATTCAAATTTTTTTGACTCGTTTTCTGGAAAATTGGAACAAAATATGGATTTTCTGGAAAATGAGACACAAAATAAAAATTTTAAATGTTTTTGGAAAAAAATTGACCGAAATTTTTTTTTCTTTTCCAGAAAATCGATTGAAAGCGAATCAAAAAAATTGAAAATTTCAAGCCTGATTTCCAACGGTCTCGAAATGTCGGGTATCGAGATGTCGCGGAGCTTGTTCCTGGTTGTTGAGTCTGGAAAAAAATAATTTTATAATTTTCAGCGGGAGCACGATGCAAACGTTGCATTTATGCTTGTCAACGTTACAAGCACAAGACCGAATAAAGATGATACACTGGAGAATTTGTTGAAGGAAATTGGGTAAGAAGAGTTGAAAAATCAAAAAAAAAAATTAAACTAAAAATTCTTTTAGTGTGGAGCCGAAGGATGTGAGATTCGAGAACCTGCCCATCAAGAAAGCACACAGTAAAGTGTTTTATTTTACTGTTGCGACAGATATTGAGAAGAGCAAATTGGAGAATGAGTTTAAGAAGCGACAGTGGAGGGGCTTGTTCGCAATCGAATCTATCTGTTCGGATAGTTCGACTCCATTTTTCTGGAGCTCCCACTCCATTCAATCGATCGTTGAAACTTGTTTCTTGGCCGCCGGAAAGCCTGCATTCGCTGATGACTTGGCTGAGCAGCTCAACAACAAAAAGTTCCTCGGTGAAATAGTCAAGAACGAGGAGTTGGTCAAAAAAGTGCTCAGTGGATTGAACGTCAAAGGAGCCAGGATGTTCCGCCAACAAATCAAGCCTTCGGCAACTTTTTAATTTTTTTTGTTGATTTCGCTGCATTTTTATAATTTTTTCTTTTTTTTTAATCTTCAAAAGTTTCAAAATTTGTGTATTTTATATTTGTAGAGTAAGTGGCTTCGTTTTATAATAAAAATCTCATTGAAAGAAATTTTTCAAAGCAAAAAAAACAAAAGAAATGTGGCGAGCAGGACAGAAAAAAAATGCAGTATGTCCACGTGGACTACACGGCCGTGGCCGAAAATCCGCAAAACTTTTGCGGCAATTTTGAAATTAATTTTTTTTGACCTTGCATTTTTGATCTTTTCGATCAACAAATCGAGCGGAAGCGGGATTATTTTTCTTTTCCTTCGTTGCTGTCGACATTCCTCGTCGAGTTTTTGTCATTCTTCACACCGAGTAGACCTGCTGGGTGGACGCTCGGTTCGCGTTCTCATTTTCGTCGCTCAACTCGTTTTTTTTTTCATCTTTTCTTCTTTTTTCGTCAAGATTTTCTTCGTCAGATCGCTCGACTCCCTTTATTGTATCGTTTTTCAGCCGTCGTCCACTCTTCTGGAAACAAAACGGAGAAGGAAATCAGTGAATGCTCCCAGGTAAGGTTTCGCTTCTTTTCGTGCTCTCTTTGCTGGATTATTTCCAGAAAATCGGCCCCCCAGCAGTTCAGGATCTCCTGAGTTCTTCACAATGGATGATGAGCCGCCGACTAGCCAAGACCAACGGTAAGGGAACAAGCAATTGATGAGCTTCGCAACGTGCTCTTTGATTTGACAATTCCATCAACCAGAGTTTCTTTTCAATGCGTTTTCCTTGCGTAATTAATCATGACCGAACTAATCAATAATTTTTACAATAATACAACTTTATTTTCCAGATGACACTGGACAAGACGACGTGGCGTCGAAGCGAGACGGAAGCGACCAGGAGACACCGAAAAGGAGCAGAACAAGAAGAAATAAACGATCCCAGGTAACATTGAAGATGTTTTAGTGCTCTCTTTGCCTATATTTTTTAGGCAATCGACTGCCGAGCAGTTCAAAAGCCGAAGACGTGGAATGGATGACAAGGAGGATCGAGTGATGGAGGAGATCAATGCCGGGTCGAAGGATGAGGGACGGACTGCGATGATGCGTCGAGAAAATCCTTGTAGGAGAGGTTGAAGCTCAGCGTGCATCGAAAAGAATTTATCCAAATACGGTGAGGAATTCAGCGTTCATCCATCATCAAACGGGAGCGGCAACGCCCGCTCTTCTCAACTGCTATGTTGTAATTGCTATTGCCTTAACTGCTATATTTGGCTCTTCTTCTATGGATCAACTGCTATTTTCGCCACTTTTGATGTCTCAACTACTATGGCTATAGCAGTTGAGAAATAGCAATAGAGATATATAGCAATTCAGTATCTACTCACATAATTCGGTTATCCACAAACCGAAAGAGCGATTCAATTCAAATTTTTCTGCACTTCATTACATGAAAGTGCCACAAGTTAAACAAAGATACAATTATGTTTTACAGGTGATGGTGACGTGAAGGCAAGACGATGTGGCAACGAAGCAAGATGGAATCGGACATGGGTCACCGACAAGAAGCAAACCAAGGATGGGCGCCAGTTGAAAAAACTGATGTTTTGAAAAATAATCGGAAAAAAAAACAGCGTTTAAAAGTGAGAGACGCAGATTTAAAAATTTAAAGGCGCGCGGCGGGTCTCGCCACGAAATTGTTTTCAACCTGCGTCTCTCACGTTTCGCGCGTTAAAGCGTACGCAATAATTTTCCGATTTTGAAATTTCTTCGGAAGCCCCGCCCACCTTTTTGAAGGAAATTTCAACTAGGCCCATCCTTGAAGCAAACTGAAAAGCAATTATTGATCCCAGGTAACATTGAAGATTTTTGAGTGCTCTCTTTGTCTATATCTTTCAGGCGATCGACTGCCTAGCAGTTCGGGAGCTGAAGTCGTCGGATGACACTGGAGGCGCCGGATCGTTGGAGAGAAGGAGGTGGAGTGGTGGCGGTCGATGCCGGGTCAAAGGATGAGGGAATCCCTTGTTGGACACGTTGAAGCGGTAGGAAATGCAGCCAGAACTGCGATGCTCGTTTTCTCATCGCATCGGTCGGTAGATAATCAACTGCTATGTATATCTACTGCTATTTCTCAACTGCTTTGGTGGTGATCAACTGCTAGTATAGCAACTGATTCATAGCAAAAGAGTCTAATACAGCAGTTGAGACACTAGCAGCTACAACATAGCAGTTGACTATTTGCCGCATCGGTCTCCTGGTGCTCGCTCATGTTTTTTTTTCGAATTCTTTTTCTCTCCTGTTCTTTTTATTAACTTTCCCTTCAAAGAACCTGCGTTTTCAGTTCGGAGCAAGTGTCGTCAGCAGCAGAAGCATCAACAAAACAAAGAAAATGCTAGAACCCAGGTAACATTTAGATTTTTGAAGTGCTCTCTTTTCCTAGTTTTTCCAGAGCCATCAACTGCCAAGCAGTTCAAGAAACGACAACAACTTTAGTTTGCGGGTAAGCAAAGTCAATTGAAAATAATAACGATTTCTAATTGTACGGATTTCAGGACGATCGACGTGTAGGGCTCCAGCACAAGGGATCGTCTCCAGGACCAGGGATGGAGAACAACTACTTCGATCGAAGGAGCACGTGGATTTCGCTTCGTGAACGGTACGTATATAGTAATCAATAGTGTTGAGAAGTAATGGCCTAAAGCGAAAAAAAAAAAGCATTTTCGAATCCCCCATGCTTCTAGATACCTGGGGGGCGGGGCACAGTTTGATCCTCCATGTAGGCCATTCTGCCGACCTCCGGGAGTCTAGGCATAAAAAGAAAACTAAAATTGGGTTAGGCTATCATTTTTCGAACTCCCCAATGCTTTTAGGTACCTAGGGGGCGGGGCACAGTTTGATCCTCCATGTAGGCCATTCTGCCGACCCCTGGGAGTCTAGGCATCCCCAAAAATTAGGAATGGGTTTAGATATCATTTTTCGATTCCCCAACGCTTTTAGATACCTGGGGGGCGGGGCACAGTTTGATCCTCCATGTAGGCCATTCTGCCGACCCCTGGGAGTCTAGGCATCACAAAAAATTAAAAATGGGTTTTTTTTTCACCTTATTTTCACATGTTCTCTTTGCCAATTTTTCCAGAGGCATGAGCTGTCAAGCAGTTAGGGACCAAGGAGCAAAGGCGATTCGAGGGTAAGAGTGAATAAAACAGCAACAATTTTGTAAAGTTTTGATTTTAGGATGGCCGGCGAGGGATTCACGGATCAATGGATGACGACGATTTCAAGTTGAAAAGTGGATGCGCGGTGAGTGAGCAAATTTCCTTTCAAATCATAGCGATATGTTCATTCTACCTGACTCTGAGAAAAAGTACGCAATGACAAGACCTGAGCGCTGTTAGCATAACAGAAATTCTAGAATGCAGCAATTTCGGACTTTAGGAAAAAAGTGGCTCAAAATTCTCGTGCACTGATCTATAGAAGCCTTGACGGCACTACACTTAGTGTTTAGGTAGCGTTTATTGATATACAACCTTATAGGTCGTGATCAAGAGAATAGAAGACAGGGGAGAACAGCCGATAAGGGTTAGTGTCAGTAGAACATATTTTTGAGAATAAAAAAGATAATATGTCAGCTGTAACTCATGGAAAACGTCTGTTCGTAAAGAAATTACGTCTAGTTTTGGATTTACATCTAGGCGAAGAAAACCTAGCTCTTGAGCTCGTTCGATTTTTTTCTACAGCTTGAAAGAAAAGGCTAAGATCCATTCTACCGGTCATCATGTTTCCTATTGTTTTCTTGTTAATTTTACAGCGCCTAGTTTTCAAAGATGCTAAGCCGTAATGTTTTCATACATGTCGAAAATCCTGGGATCCAGGACGTTTTTCTCATACTTTTTCTAAAAGAAAGTGTTTCCGCGTCTATTTCTTGTTTTGTGAACAAAAATTGCATTAGGTTGGGCGTTTCAAAGCCGTGGAATACCAGTTGTCGGACGTTTTCCAGACTTTTTTTTTTCGACACCTGAGTGTTTTGTAACTTCAATCTGAAGAAGTAATGTATCTGCCTTTCTGTCTGCCATACAATCTTCCATGTAAATAAATTATCGACCGGCTCTATCATCCGTAGATCGTTTTTTTCTTGGATGGGCTAGTGATTTTGGTACAACACTCCTATATTGGATGGAAAAATATTTTGTAGGAATTGTCATTAGTTAAGTTTTTTTTGGAACTCAATTGATTGAAAATGTGAGCCGATACCTGTTATATTGAGATCTGCTAATAGTTCAATGCCTTTGCCATGATAGTTAATCAAATCAGCTACTTTGTTCATAAGACGGACAGGGTTGGAATGTGAGCAAGACGGCAGTCTATAGATATTCATTAACCGAAGGAGGGTAACGTGAATATTGTGGTCCGTGACTAATAATTCACAAGATTTGGGTTTAGATTCTGTAGTTCCGATGTGAAACTTCTTCTGACTATAGTACAAACTCCACCTTTTCTTGGCTGTCAGCTTTTCAATTTTTATTGTTACATAGCACGACAGTGTCTGAAATTTGCCTATGTAGCCGTGCTTCTTGTACACGCAGCCTCTGATTTGTCTGTGTCTATCAAAGCTTGTAATACTGGGTCCATTTGTTACCACTGATCTAATATAGCTTCCGAGTGATGCAGATGAGAGCGGGAGATAGTTTTTGTTCTTTTTTTTTTTAGAAAAAATGAATTAGTTGGTTTTTTGGAAACAGATTAGAGAGTGCGAGATAATCACTTTTTCGCATAACTTGTTAGCTGTTGAACTACTGTTTTTTCGGGTGGTTTGGTCATATCCTAACAGTTTTGAAACTGGATGGAAGAGAATTTATCGGCAGAAGAACCATTTTCTGGTTTTCGGCTGTAAAAAGCAGGTCAACGTTTTTATGTATTTGACAGAAAACGCCATCATTTTCAAAGTTGTCCGGATCTGAAAATGCTTTCAAGCGTACAAACGTTTGGCACACACTTTGCAGACAGATTGTGTTGCTCACAGGAAAATACTGGAAAAGCTTGAATAAATAAATATAAATCTTGCTGAAAATAGCGCCTATTTTGAAACGAGAATGACCAGAGAATTATCCCTAACCTGCAAGTTGTGAATTGTTTTCTATCAAAATTTTTGATTACAGGAGCGACACAACAACAACAACAACAACAAGACGGGATCCAGGGAAACGACAAAAGAAGCTACGCCGATAATTTTATTTTGCTTATCATTTTTCCTTCGTGTCTTTTTTTCAGGTTTTAGTCAAATCTTTTTAGGTTTCCATGTACCCTCAGTGGTTAGAGATTTAGGTATTCCGTTAACTGAGAGGTCAAGTTAGTCATAATTTTTTCTTAGAACCCCATGCTTTTAGATACCTGGGGGGCGGGGCACAGTTTGATCCTCCATGTAGGCCATTCTGCCGACCCCCGAGAGTCTAGGCATCCCAAAAATTCAATATGGGTTTAGCTATCATTTTTCGATTCCCCAATGCTTTTAGATACCTGGGGGGCGGGGCACAGTTTGATCCTCCATGTAGGCCATTCTGCCGACCCCCGAGAGTCTAGGCATCCCAAAAATTCAATATGGGTTAGGCTATCATTTTTCGAACTCCCCATGCTTTTAGATACCTGGGGGGCGGGGCACAGTTTGATCCTCCATGTAGGCCATTCTGCCGACCTCCGGGAGTCTAGGCATCACAAAAAGTAGTAATGGGTTTAGCTATCATTTTTCGATTCCCCAATGCTTTTAGATACCTGGGGGGCGGGGCACAGTTTGATCCTCCATGTAGGCCATTCTGCCGACCTCCGGGAGTCTAGGCATTCCAAAAAATTAGAAATGGGTTTAGCTATCATTTTTCGATTCCCCAATGCTTTTAGATACCTGGGGGGCGGGGCACAGTTTGATCCTCCATGTAGGCCATTCTGCCGACCTCCGGGAGTCTAGGCATTCCAAAAAATTAGAAATGGGTTTAGCAATCATTCTTTAGAAATCCCCAATTAGATTTCAGCTTAGTAAAAAAAATAGAAATGAAATCTCTAGAAATCTGCACTTACAAAGTATCCAAAGCAAGTAAGACGGTGAGAGCGCTCTCAACAATAAAGGTTTCTCCCGAGAGCGTTCTTGGTGCCTGACCCTGTCTAATAATTGAATAAAACCTCCTAATTACTTGTTGACGAATGGGCACGCGAGAAATTTCATCAGACTCAAAAATAGTTGAATCACTTTTTCTTGGCGAGAATCGAAAGAATCTTAGTTTTCAAACAATTCACTTTCAAATTCCCTCTCTTTTCTTGCGCAGCCACCACTTTCGGTTTCTCGTCCGCGCACTCCTCTCGGAGAAGTAGAAATATTTTTCTGATAGTTTCTGCCATAAATTTCAAGAAAATTTGCTCGAACTCAATTCAAAACAGTAAAGTGATTATTTCGAAGCAATCTTTAGCAATAGTCGAGCTTAATAGTTAGTACAACGAGAGAATAATAGCCATCAAATGTTCGTTGAGGGGAATCAATTATTAGAGGGGCATATTTGAGTTTCTGGCCAATTTTCATCGAAATTCAACGATTTTTGTCACGAAATCGCGCAAAACAGTAGGCTTTTCTTAAAAATCGCTGTGCGATTTCACTGAAACCTTTCTAGTCCCTGGAATCAATTCTAGTCGGTTTCACCAGCTTCCTGATCAAAAAAGCACTAGCATCAGTAGTATGCTCGCTGTAATACTGTAAAAGCCGGAGCATGCTCAGCAGGTTTTCATTCAGATTTTAACCCAAATTTAACCGATGCGTAGAGAAGAAAGCGACGAAAGAGAGCTAGTGATCCATGGAATGTGGACGATCGGATCGATTATGGCTGGGTTCATCTGGAAAAAAAATGATTAGAAGTGAAATTTATAAGTTAAACTCGTAATTAATCCCAACTTTGACGATGACTGCTAATGGAATTGAAAAACTGATCTATCTGAAACAAAAAATATTTTCTTTAGTGCTTTTCTTATTTTCCGCTTTCGACCGCTTTTACTGGAGCAGAAAATAAGTTATTTGCGACTAGAAGTTGAAAAATTTAAAAGGAAGGGCACGGTCTCATCAGCAGTAACCCCTCCTCGTTGTTCCAAAAATAACCTTTCCAGAGCAAGTGAAAAATAGCTGTACAGAATTATACTACACTAGAAAATTTCGGTGAATTCGAACGAAACATTTTAGCGAACTTTAGTGGAAAAAAACTGCTCAAAAAATGCAGAAGGTTCTGAAAATGCGCTTTCATTCGGTATTCTAGGTTACGTTTTTCAATCAAATTGGGTCGAAAAATTGGAATCTTCACGTGTTGACCCTTCATTTGTCCTTCAAGTCATCATCGGAATCTACACGATCATCGCCTTCTTCTTCTTCAGCTGCTGTTGCTTCGCTTCCTTCGATCCATTCATCTGAAAATTATATTAATCATTTTGGAATTTCGATTCTCCCGCTTTCGACCGTTCTTACTGGAGCGGATGAAAAGAATTGTGTTAACCAAATTTTGAGAAGAAGGACACGGTCATGGTCAGCAGTAACCCTTCCTCGTTATAGCACAAAAAGTGGAAAAAAAATCATCGAAAAATTTACAGAATCAGCTGTTTTCGGGGAAGTAGAAGAAATAAACTAGTTGATTTTTGTTGCGATAGCTTCGAGCAGTTCAAAAACTAGTGAATCTATTTTTTTTTGTGGTTTTTAATGAAGGTTTTTTCTATTGATACGATTGTAGCGAAGAGCTGTTGAAAACAATAACTGACTGAATTGAGTTTATGAGAAATGCCTCTTGTATTTACGAATAAAATGACGAAATCGGCAATTATTTTCATCGGTCACGTCAATCAAAATAATTGAGCTTCAAGAAGAAAATGCAAATGAATCCAATTAATATTTACGCTAAAAATTGTCGTACACGAGAATTCTGGCGCTGATATTCTCCAGGAAAAGTTTCACCGTGGACAAGATTTTAGTGAAAAGGTCAAACAATTTTTTTCGTCAAAAAAAATTCTTGTCTTCATTTTTTGTTAAAAAACAAAGTTATTTTCTTCATTTTGAATTTTTGGTTGATTCGAAGCCTTTGTTTTTTCAATAGAAACGGATTTTTCGGCGAAAAACCGAAACAAAAAATAGAAAAACAGATTTTCCGAGGAAATCGATAATTTTGACTGTTTTTTTGGCATATTAAACAGGATTTTTACGAGATTTTCATATTTTCAGCTATTAAAAACTTGCTTACTAATTTTTAACAAGAAAACAAGAAAGAAAACACGAGAAAATGAGCAAAAATCGCTTTAAAAGGTGGTTGACAATTAGCGAAATATGAGAAGAACGTCTGCGTCTCCACTCTCTCCACCATATCCATTGGAGCGAGCTTGCTTGTTTTCGTTTTGGAGAAAATGTTGCATTTTTGTTTTTCATCTTTTAGAAATCAATTTTCATCGTTTTCAGTCAAAAATGGACTTGCTCGACTTTGTACGACAATCAAAAACGCTCTACGATGCGCAGCTCACCACAAAAATTAAAGTTATTGGAGTGGTAAGGGTTTCAATGAATTAAAACGATGAAAAAATTTATTTGTGTGTTTCAGATCGGAAAAGACCACCCGGATCACGGAAAAGGTGATAATATTAATAGTTATCTCCGAGAGAATGTGTTCTCAGTGGCCTCGTCAGAAGAGGAAACGTGCTCGGTAAGAAAAAAATAGAATAAAATGAAAAAAAAAACAATGAGCTCCTTCAGATCCGAGCTCACTACTCCACAGACGAGCAAATTCTGTTCCTGGTGATGAACGGCGTCTCTGACGTCGCGAACCTTCGGAAAAGTCTCAAAAAATGCTCCACGAATTATTTCGAGGCTATCGCTGAAAGTGAGCTTCAGGAGATCCGAATGCTCCATTTCCTGTTCATTTCCTGCCATTTTATCATTATTTTCGAGCAAACCTCGAGAATTGATGTCGAGTTTTTGCGGCTTTTGAGGAGGGTAAATGCGTCGAGGTGAGAATTTGTTTTTTTTTCGGATTTCCAACAAAGATCTATCTTTTACTTGGAGTAGACCGTAAAAAATCAGAAATATTTCATAAAAAACAAACCATTTCCCGCTTAAAATGTTCTATTTTGGCAAAAAGCGTAGTTTCTAAACGTACGAAACATAAAAATCACTGTTTTCCAGAATGCGCTATCGTAAGCAGGTCAACCAGAGACTGGTGGCCGATGGACTCCGCACCGTCCAATTCAATAATCGGATCCTCTCGCCGAACGATGGAGAAGGACGGATGGTGGTGCCACGTGTGTTGCTGGCCTTCGAGAAAAACAATATCCGTCAGGATGTCAATACTGTGAAGAAGGTAAGAGAAATACAGATGACTACGCGCGGATAGATACTCATTTGCTATTTCTCAACTGCTATGGGGGTGATCAACTGCTATGTTCAAACTGCTAGTGTCTGTACTGCTATATTTGGCTCTTCTGCTATGGATCAACTGCTATAGCCATAGCAGTGGAGACATCAAAACTAGGAAAAAGAAGAAAAAAGTAGGGAAAAAAGAGGAGAAGAGAAAAAATCACATTTCTTCACCCCGTCCAGTGTTGAGAATGACCGTCTGTCGGCTTGGAGTAAAAAGGGGCGGAGACAAGGACAGAGAGAGAGGGAAGGTAATGCATTGGAGCACGTTTCCAGTACTTGAGAGAGTACATCGCGCCCAATCATGAAGACGCCTGGCAAGTTGAAAAAGCTAGGCCATGGCCTAGCTTTTCCAATTCTGCGACCATCATCAATAGGACGCGTCTGCTATAGAAGGCTAATACGGAATTGAAAATAATACGTTTACAGAGAGAACTCTACGAAAAACTGGAAAAAAACCTAGACTCCCAATTCACGGATCTTCTGAAGAACTTCGAGCTTATCGACTCTGGCTCCTCCTCCCTCTGCCAACTGAATGAGACCATCCCATGCGTCCACCTTCTCAATCCGAAGATCATACGAAGAGATATCGTCACGGAGATGTTCGAGAACCTCATGGCTGAAGTGGACAACACCAAACCACCTGGGAACCTTCAACTAGCCAGCAACAACTCCTTCGTGAAGTTCTTGGAGGATAACTTCAGAAGTGAGAAGAACGAGATAACACTGGAGAACGTAATCGAGCTGATGAAAACTCTCCAGTGCATTCTGGATGGATCACTGGAGGAGAAGGAGAAAGAGATCACCGTAATGCAGGATTTCCTCGCACAACTCCGCCAGGACAATCTATTCGAAGCAAAGAGGATGTATACGAATGACACCAGCGAGGGGAGAAGAGGATTCACGGATCTGGAGCCAGTGAAGATCCGAACGAAGGAGGAGCACATGAGACGATTCAACGACGCCACTCACTTCATCGAATCGGTCGTTGGAATCAATTCAAAGGAGATTCTGGCAGAGATGCAAGCCACCTGCAACGATCTCTGGCACTCGGACATGCGTGCCTGTGAGTCGATTTCCATGATGGGTCATCCTTGTGTAAAGAAGGTCCACCCGACTTATGGAGATCAAACGGCTCCAGAATCTCGATGGACTCCACACGACGCCGCCAACACTCTCGTCTCCACTTGTGTCTGTGGAAGGAAGCAGCTGATTCGGCAAGAGCCGTTCTCCGTGAAGGAGGCCAATTTCGATTTTTATGAGCACCCGGACTTCCAGTGCTGTAAGCGATTGTGGAGGTTCCAGTTTCAATTGTATCGGGAGGATGGGGAAGATGTAAGTGAATTCATTGCTAAAATGACTAGAATCCTGAATATTGGGCAAAAAACAGTGAATTATGCCTGAAAAGCGGTAAATTTACTTAGAAAACTGCAAGTTTTGCATAAAAAATCGTCAAATTTTTCTAGCTGGAACTGGTTGTTCTTGAATAACCAAATCAAAAAAATTACTACAAAACCAAAATTTGGGCCAATTTTCGTACTTTTCATAAGGCAATTCACCGTTTTTGAGCCCAAATGTAACAGACTATCTTAGTGAATTTTCTTGAAAAACTTCCAATTTCGCATCAAATTTTTGAAGTTTTTGTAGGACAAACGAGCTCCAATCTAATAAATGTTCAACTTCTGAACAACTATTTTCCAGGAGATCATGTGGGCCGACCGTGAGTCCAACTCTCTCCGCGCCGCCAAGAAGATGGCTCAACAGGAGGACGAACTGGCAGAGGTGATCGACGAACTGGACATCCCTGAATCACTCCAAGGCTCCCTCTCCCCTGAAGAATCTTCGCAATCCGATGAAGACGTCAGAATTGAGATGGCCAGCTCCGCAGACTCCTCGGATTCAGAGATGATTGGACCGTCTTCCCGACACCAAGCACTCATGGGATCTCCATCGAAAACCGAAAGAGAATTGGCCGTGGAGCATGCCAAAAGGATTTTGAAGCTGGAGAACACAGGGAAGTCTGAGGACTTCATTTTAGGCGTCCCAAATTCGCTGACCGCTGGAAAACTTCCAATTTTTCCCTCCTTCTACTTGACTGCTCTTGGAGATGCCAGCATGTACAACCACGGAAGTGGTCTGAAGAACCAGCCGAATTTCAAGATCGGAGGAGACTATTTGACCCCGACTGTGGTGTTTTTAGATGTAAGTTTATCCATTTTGACCAGTTTTCCTTACAAAATCTCCAAGTTAAAGGTAAACGTCGACATCTGGAACCGAGACCTCAACAAGCTTCGAAGTGAGGATTCCAGTCGAAAATGTGGGAAAGATCAAAAGGATGACGTGGCACGTACCAAACTCTTCGCCGGATTCGAGTACGAGTGCTCCAGAGGCCACCGATTTTTCGTGGATCACGCTGGCGAGCCGCTCATCTACCCGAAAGGCTGCAATGTCATCAGGGAGTCTGCGCAAAGAGCCACACTCGGTGACGTGCTCAAATCCGAATTGCCCATCCGCCGCCCGTGCACTTGTCGAAAACCTCCGCTGAAGTCTGCTCAACTCCAGAAGATCCACGTGGTGACACCCAAAGCGCCGGTCCACATCACACTCGACCCAAAGATTGTGATCCCAGGACATGAGGGAGTCTATGGCACCGGCCAGGAGCCACTGGAGCTTCATCACTCAAAGTAAGTTAATTCAGTTCATTTTTGCACCTAAAACTCGATTTCCAGGTACTACATCCTCCATCTTCCTGCAGTGTACAGTGGACCGAGTGGCACGTGGATTCCGGAGGACTACAATCCGAATCGAGAGGGAAAACTGATGGGTGGAGCGTTGAAAATAGTTTATAAGCCAGTTTTTTCATTCAGATGGTAGTCATTTTTTTCAACGGGTCTTTTTTATGTGTCGCTGTGATAACTAGATAATTTTTGAATAATAAACAGTATTTTTTCTTCAAATTTACTGTTTTTATGGAGTCTACCGGGAGTCGCCCCTTCTTTTCCTTGTACATTTGCTGAAAATCAATAATTATCATTAAAATAATGTTAGATTTCCGCTTTCGACCGTTTCTACTGGAGCGAATAGTTGTCAACTAGCCTAGGAAGTTTCAGAAGAAGAGCACGGTCTCATCAGCAGTAACTCTTCTTCATCATTGCGAAATACAGCTTTTAGAAGGGTTTTCGGGGATTTTACTAGCTTTTTCGTAGACATTTTTCGGAAAAACTCACAAATCGGAAAAAAACCTGTGAATAAAATAAAATGGCGCTTTGTTTATTTTGATGGATACATGTGCCACAAAATCGGCAATCGAACGTCGAAAATGAAGTTTCTTCCAGCTTGAACCTTGCCTGGACGCCGCAAATGAAGTCGTCGCTTTGAGCTGCTTCTCAGGCGATTTTCTGCAAAAACTGGGCAAAGAGAGCGAATGCAATGCGTCATAATCTTACCTGTAATCCTAATTTTATCGATTTCCACCAAAAATCCGAAGAAAAAAGCGTGAAAATCGGTAGAAAAACAAGAAAAAGAGAGAGAAATTAGGAAAAAATGGATTAAATAGTGTAGATTTACGGGGCTAAAAAGCAGGCGCTGGCGAAATTCCGGAGCATCGTTGCGAGAATAAAAAATGGAAAAGGAGGGAGATTTGAACGCAGTTTCTTAGTTTTCATAAAAATTCCATCGAAAATGATATTTTTATATGAAATTGAGCTCTTTTTCTGATTTATAGTGAAATGAAAGATAAATGCGCATGTTTGCTTTCTAATCGCTTCACTGAAACATCGCTTTGCAGCTTGTTTTTCTCTTTATTCCATTTATTTCGTGTTGCTGATCACTCTTCATTAATCTTGTTAAATTTCAGGTGCTTACTATTGTTGGATCTACTGGTCGTTAACAAGAACTGGTCAATGTGAAGGTCGTGCTTCAAAAATAGATGGAAGTCGCTGAAAATCGGTGTCCCGGTGCTTCTTCATCGCGAGCGGAGACAGGAATTTTCAGCTCTTTCGCTGTTTTAACTATGTTACTAAAAGCTCCTACTTTGGTTTTGCATTGAGTCTAATAAGAAAATCGCATCAAGCTCATCAAAAACTAAAAAACTTTCCTTTAAATGAGACATTTCGCTGTGATGGGGAACAGTTACTGCTGACGATGACCGTGCTGTTCCTCTGTAAATTCTTAGAAACTGAGTACTTCATAAATATCTGCTCCAGTAGTAACGGTCGAAAGCAGAAAAACTAAAAATTGAAATTATTGTTTTAATTTTCAGAAGGAAAAAGCAAAATCAGCCACCGAGACGGAAGATGAAAAAGAACGTTTGAGAGAGGGTGTAAGAGGAGAAACCTGTTGTTGTAGCGGTTTAGAGAACGACCTAAACAATCGTTTCTAAAAACATTTAAAATAGTTTTGAGGAAATGACCAGAGGAAACTGGGAAACATGAGTTCTGTTTTTCTGATCAGGGTGCCCCCAGACCAAGAATAGGGTTTTAAAGTGACAAAACTCCGCAACTTCAGTACTCGACATTAGAATAGTTGAGCATTGCTAAGCAGTATTCAATAGTAAAACTGTGTATATTTGTAAACAAAAAACGCGATTTTCAAAAAAATAAAGCTGACTTGGAACAAGAAAAAAGGGCGAAGTTTATTTTGTAATACGTACTAAATAAAATAGATAATTAAAATTAAAAATATTCCGATAACATTTGAGGCTCTCGAGTTATTAGAAGCTCTCAAATTAGCAACAGACGCAACACATAAACCGGTTTTTACATCAACAGTCCTTCCAGATGGGCAAGAGTCAATCGCTTCGCTGGGCCTGGAAATACGAAAATTTTACAATTCTTTTGCTATACCTCACCCTTTCTCAACAATATAAATTTTCTGCTCGCTTTTGTAATTATCACAATAAACAGTGATGCATGCAACTTTAGTGGCAAGTGGATGGTTGATAAATTCACTAAAAGTGAAGGTACTGTACATTTCATCTTTCTTGATTTCTTCTGCACGAGACACCGCACAAGAATGTTTCTCCTTCTTTGCGGCTGCTTCGAGTTGCTCATCATACTCCAATCGGTTTGATTTGCTTTTCTTTGTATTATATTCTCTGGGTAGGTTTGCCATGTCTTCGCATCGTTGTTGTTCTTTGGTGAGCTTAGCGGAAAGGGTAGCAGCTGGAAAATTTTTCTTCTTATCGGTAACAAAAATCGGTTGTTTGTAAGACTCACCAAGTAGGAGAACGATAAGAATCGAGAAGTTCATAACTGGTTTTGGAGTTTTGCGAGAAATGATAAGTAATTTTGAATTTTGACCCTTGGGCATTTAATATGGGGTACGGTGTCTTACCTTAAAGCTTCGTGTTTTGTTTTTGATAAGGCTAATGTAGGAAGACTACTGTATAAAGCACGGTCTCCCAGAATAGAAATAAGAACGCGATGAGTTGGAATCCCTAGAATGTCAAAAAATAATATTTATTTTTTGCGTGCCAAATTGTAAATTGAAAATGAGGTTGAAGTGATTTCTCGATACTTTGGACCATAAAAGTGTTAGTCCCGTTTTGTAGAGTTCCTGTTTGGCTATGTTTTGAGTGATCATTTGAGCAATTTAGTGCGAATATGGCCAAGTTATTACCAAAAAGCCGGAAAATCGTGAAACATGGAATACGAAAACCATGATAACTCGGTCAGATCAGCTCCAAATCGCTCAAATGACCATTCAAAATGCAGCGAGAAAGGAATTCTACAAAGAGCGTTTGACACTTTTTCGAATCAAATATTGCTGCTCTAAAAAATTGAGGTTAAATACAAAATAAGAGATTTTCAGTTGATATTTTCAAACGATGATAACTCAGCTCATAGAAAACGTAAAAAGACGGGAAAAGGCAGAAAATGGTCCTATCGAGACTGTGAACAATTCGCGTTTGACAGAATTTTCGATTTCGGGTTCCAGGCGGCGTGAAATCAAACCAACCTCATTTTCAGTTCAAAAATTAAACACGTAAAAAATCAATGTTATTCTCTGACATTCCAACTCATCGCGTTCTTATTTCCATTCTGGGAGACCGTGTAAAGTGGAAAATCCTTTTGCTTTTTGCCAAATTTCCGATTCCATTTTAAAATATATTCTAGAACAAGTTCAACTAGTTTTGTGGGATTAACCAAATCAATAATATGACGAAACTCTGCGACATAAGTACTGGATACTTGACCATAGTTTAGAAGCTATCTCCAGGTTTCAATAGTAGACTTGTAAGTTTTAGGGGATTCTTATTGCAGTGAAGTCTGCAGAGTTACACAAGATTCTCAATTAGAAACCAGATGAATTTCGTTTGCAGGAAATTCAAAAAACATATAATTTAAGGAACACCTTATTCGTTTTTTATCCCATAACTCCAGTCTTCCCAGAGCTTTGTTTGATCTCAATTTCCCGACGTACTTTGGTCCGTTCAGTTTTATAGCTGAAAAAATCACTTCTTCAATAAAAATTTGGGTTAGATAAAGCAATGGAAATTTCGCCGTATTTTTCATTTTGGAGAGAGTCTTCAATTGATGGAATGTTCGCGAGAGAGTTTGATGAATTTATAATAATGGAGTTTATGTCAGACCCTGTTTTCCCATCAAACTCCCATATTCTCGCCATTGTTTAGACATAATTGTTTCTCATCTGTCAATCACGAGGGGATTTGCACAGCTACCCTCCATCTCTCTTAGTTTCTTAGACCCCAAGTGTATTCCTCACGCAAACGTTTTTTTTTTCATCGATCGAATCATCATGTTGAATCTCTCCAGAATGGAAAACCCAGCCAAATTTCCATTGCTTTATCTACCCCGACTTGCACTTGACGAAGTAATTTCAATGATGGTGCCATTTGAATTGTAAGTTATCTTTTTCTAACACTATTTTGAGAATAAAATTTGTATTTTCAGAATAAATTTCGCGAAAATCAGCCCCAGAACTGAACGAACTGTCCAATCTCTACCTGCTCGGAAACGTACATATGAAGTATACCTGAGAATTACATATGATCCCAGTGTCACTATTCGGGGTGCCGAAGTGCACTGGGAACTTATGCCGACCGGGGACAAGACCAAGGACAATGTGATTGAATCGTATTCTCACGACCGAATTCTTCGTTATGAGTATTCAGAGAACGAACTCCAGCATTGCAAAGAGAACTATGAAAACATAAAACGTATTCTGAATTTCCCAATTACATCGGTTTTCTTCGAACTTAGCGCATTTGTTTCTAAGAACAGATTGATAATTGATTGGCTCAAAAGTCATCATGAATCAGTTGAACAGTTATTAATTTATAGCCGTACTGGCCGTGATGATGATTTAAAGTATTTGTTGAACAACTTAAAAGCAACTGAATACTTGAAAATCCATGCCCTAAACGAGCTGCACTTCGAATGGAACGGTTTATTGCCTCAAAACCTCCACTTCTTATATATTGAAGCATTAAATAATATCAGTTTCCAACAACTAATGAGAACAGACAGCAAAACAATTATTCTCCAAAACTCCATGTTAACCAGTAGAGAAATCCATTTATTTCTGAAAAGTTGGATGGAGTCAGAATCACATTTGAATCTTGAGTACTTTGAAGTCAACCTCGAAAATCGTGAAGCCATGGATACAATTTTGGATCTGCCTCATGAGTACGTGACCTATGAACCAGCAAGAGTTTTCAAGGGGTAAGTCAATTTTTGGAGTTTTTTTGTTTCATGCAAATTTTTTTCAGATACAAAGATGGACGGACCGGAATATGTCGTGGAATTGAAATCAAACAAAGCTCTGGAAAGATTGGAGTCTTGGGACACGCAACGAATGTTGATAAGGTGTCTCTTGAATTATATATTTTTTGATTTTTTTTTGAATTTTCTGTTTAACCAAGTTTATTTCATATCAATCAAATAAAATCAATACTAAAAATTAAAAGGAGGCCAATAAAGGCTTCCGAACTAGCACTAGACGAAACACATAAACCGGTTTTTGCATCAACAGTCCTTCCGGATGGACAAGAGTCAATGGCTTCGCTGGGTCTGGAAATTCATAATTTTATACGATTTTCGAGCTATCCCTCACCCTTTATCAACCACATAAACTGTACTATTCGATTTCTTGTTCTCACAATAAACTGTAATACATGCCACTTTAGTAGCATATGGGTGTTCCATAAGTTGACTATAACTGGATGTACTGTACATTTCATCTTTCTTGATTTCTTCCACATTATACATCGGACAAGAATGCTTCTCCTTTTTTGCAGCTGCTTCGAGTTGCTCATCATACTCCAACAAGTTCATTTTGGTTGCCACTTTTCTCAGTACTCGACCTCGATTTGCATTGTTTTCGCAGATTTGTTGGTCCTCGGTGAGCTTCGCGGAAAGGATTGAAGCTGGAATTTTTTTTACTTATGGATAACAAAAAGGTAGATGCTCAAGTGCTATGAAGTGATCAAGTATATGCCAATTTTCCCAAATTTGGCTCTTGTGCTATCGTCTCATGTGCTATTTTGGCCGTTTTTCTTGGCTCTGGTGCTACGACACATGCGACATGATTGATAGCTCTTGATCCAAAATCATAGCACAAGAGCCAAATTTGGGAAAATTGGCATATAGCACATGATGAATTCATAGCACTTGAGTAGTTGCTAAAAAAAATGCGTCGATTGTTTGTAAGACTTACCCAGGAGAAAAACGATAAAAATCGAAAAATTCATGACGGGCTTTGGAGTATTGCAAGAACTAATAATGCATTTTGAATTTTTGAATTATTTGACCCTTTGACATTTTACGGGGTATGGTGTTCGTGTTTTGTATCGATTTTGATAAGACTACTGTAGAAATATTACTGTAGAGAGAAAACCCATCAACCGCTGAAAATTCAAAATAACTACTTCGTTTCCCGCCACATTCCCCCTTACCTTCTACTCTGCACCATTGAAAAAATGGGTATAGCCACCGGATTTTCAGGGACTTTTAATCCAAAAGCAAGCTGTCGAAACTGTTTATTGATGCAAATCATTATGATAGGAGTTCTGAATAGTTCAGGGTTACGGTAAAAGAAACATGCGGTGCTAGTTACCCGACATTCAAAATGTCATAGGCAAGATGAGCAAATTGGAATAGGTATCCACCATCGATATATGGGAAGAAGGCGTAGAAGAACTGAAAATGGAAAATTTTGGCTCCGCCCACCACTGAATGTATACCTGAAAGGCTCCTAGAATAAGGTAGCCTATTGAGACATAGGCACTTGCAATGGAAATTGTTCTTTCGGCATTTTTGATCCGGTTTGGGAGGGTTATAAGGGAATAGAGGGTGTATGATGTGCAGGTGATAGTGAAGAATAGAGCAATGGAGATGAAGAAGAGTTGGAAGCGGGATTGTTTGGCCTGGAAGAATTTGACATGACGATGAAAGAATTCTAATCTAACTTGGTATATTCCAGTAATCTCTGCAAGCTCTGGAACCTATATTTTCACTTCAAATCCGCCAAATTTTTTTTCTGTGTTAGTTTCTTTATGTTCACATCACTTTTCCATCACTCCCTTTTCTAAAACAATTCCTCAGAGAGATTCAGAGAAACACAGACCAGCGAGTGTGTTTCAGTTCTTTCCTTTTTTGGGGGCGGAGTTTCTTCCCATGCAAAACATAGCGAGCGGCGGAAGCCATAAAATGTCGGGACACAACGAAATGCATAAGAAACGGTTTGAATGGGAAAGGCAGATCTCAAACATGTATACTTAAAAATACGGGTTGAACAAAAAAGAAAAATGTTTTTTTTTGTTGTCACCACATTTATTCAGGAAACCCTAATTTTTGGAACCGCCTGTCGCAAGATGGGCAAGAAACATAGCTCTGGGAGTGTTTGCTCTTTTCTCACATGTTAGGAATCTTCTATAAATTGGTGGTCTGAAACGAGATGCTTATGTAAGTGAATTCTGAAATTTCCAGCCTCTCTGGAGACTGAGAGTCTGAAAATCTTTATCTGAAATTGCCAAAGCATTGTAAATAAGGGGGCGAGCCAGAAATTCAGATGAAGATTTCCAGAATCTCATGCTCCAGTGAGGGCTGGAACTTTCAGGATCCACTCACAAAAACATCTTCTTTCAGACCACCAATTTTTAGAAAAATCCTAATCCATGTGAGAATGTTTTCGTTAAAATAAAAAAAAACTCACCCACGCCACCTTCCTTGTATACTCAAAATAGAATCCTCCAAACTCTGGCTGTAGATAGACCCTTGAGATCACCAAATTCCAATCAGTGGCTAAAGGTGTCAAGAATATAAGAGCCATCAACCATTTCATCCATTTCCTCCAACTTTTTGCATAGGTACTCGGAAACATCACACATGTCATTCGATTCAAAACTAGCAAGGATTGAATAATGAATTTACAAGTTTTCGAGTGATTCATCACCAACATAACTCCCTTGAAAAATGTGGAGGGTCCGAAAAAATAAGGGGATGAAATTGGGCATAACGGGGGAATATACATGATAAATCTCCCAATACAATCACAAATTATAATGGGGATACTCAGAGCTGTCGTACGGCCGGCCGCGGCCGGCCGACAAAAGCCGAGGCCGCGGCCGGAAAAAAAAGCCGAGGCCGCGGCTTTCTGAAAAAAGCCGCGGCCCTCGGCTTTCGGCCGGCCGAGGGTCGACGAAGAAATTTTTTTTTCGTGCTTCTTTTCATTTTTCTTTGTGAATAGGACTAAAAATATTGAATAAACCCCTTTTTCTCTCTATTCGGTTCGCTAGAGAACATTCAATAACAAAATCAGAGCGAAAAAAAATGTTTGATTTTTTTCGAAAAAAAATCACTATTTTTTTATTGTCTTTTTTCAAGAAAATATCTACGGCAAATACATCGATTTGTTATTTCTGAAGTGTTTTTCAATCATTACGCATATTTGAATTGAGATTTGAGTGAAAATTCCACATCCTTCAAAAAGTTTCGTTGAACCTCGGCCGGCCGAGGCCGCGGCTTTTTCAGAAAGCCGCGGCCTCGGCTTTTTTTGAAAAGCCGAGTCTCGGCCGGCCGAGAAAACCGACAGCTCTGGGGATACTCACAAAACAGTCAGTGGAGTAGATCACAAAATAGGAGAGGATTGTGTAGGTCTCCCATTGTTTGAACCAAATTGTGATGAATAAAATGAAATTGAGGTAAAGTCCTGGGATAAGGTAGGAGATTTGAATAAGGTACTTGAGAATTTCCAAAGGGGTACTGTAGTTTGGGTTGCATTCGAATGGAATCAGGTCATCGTCATTGGTAATGTTGAGGATAAAAGTGGACATTTTCTGAGGGGAAATGAGGAAAATGGGTAAAAGATTTTTCAAAATCACAAGATATGGAATGAAAGCAAAATCGACTAGGATTAATTGCTATTTTCGATTCTCAGAACATGAATACCAAGTCGAAAACGAAACAAAACAGCCAAAAAAGGTTGTGACTATAATTACAAGCTAGAATTTCCAATCATTCGGCACATCATTCCAGAACACGGAAGCTATGTACTTCAAAGGTTAAGCTTATACACCTTGAGAGTTATGAATGAAAGCAAAAATGATAATCTTTTAGCGGGTTTCGAGAAAAAAAAAATTCAAAAAAAGAGCTACAACATTTATCTCCTCAAAATCACAAGCTTTGAAATACACAATTATCTTTCAAGAAGTGTAAATAAGAGAGCAGTGATCAATTGTTTGTGTGATGAACACGGAAACTACAAATTTTGAAGATGTAATGAAGAAAAAAAATATTACTACAACCAAAAAGTATGATAGAAAAAATAAAAGTCAGGAAAAAGAGAAATTCAGTAGGTCGTCCAGTAAAAATTTTTTTGATGAAATCGAAAATGAAGTTGACATAGATGTCACTAAAGAATGATCTAATGAGGTGTAAACCACATGTTTAGATTGAAATCTAACCTCTAGTAGACCTCATAAAGGTTATTGGAGGGGTAATGTAGATCAGCTTTCATGGTCAGTCTGTAATTTCAAAACACGGAAGCTTGATTTTTTGAAGATTAACAATATAAATCAGGTTTGATTCCAGGAAAATGCCGTAACACACACAAGTCTGTTATCATTTTATACAAAAAGAGCAATGCCAAAACTTAGAATAATTGTGGGTTTGATGGACACAGAAACTACACTTTGAAGAGATTGTAATGTCTACGAAACACTACTGGGAAGCTGAAAATTGGAGAAATTGCATGAGATTTAGGAAAAACTACACTTTGTGAATGTTGTAAACGCAGGAAAAACACATAGACAGAAAGCTGGAAGGAATTGAATGAGATTTAGGAGGCTGTCCTGTACCTGGTGTTCTAGTTTTCTAAAATTTGTCTATCCGGAAAATAGAAAATGGTTGATATTGTGAAGCTCTCTATTGAATGGTGTAGATTACATTGAGATTTGAGACACCGAAGCCAAATTGTGGTAAGCGGCTAGTTGGTAAAATTTTTCCAAGAATTCAAGATATTTCTCTGAGATGCAGCCAGTTCTTCATCAATTTTGACGAGCATAAAAATGATGGTCTGGCTTTCAATTTTTTTTCAGATTATTTGATCCCCTCAATGTCAGTCATCCATCCCATTTTCCGATTCCATCCCCTCCATCCTAGGAACTATCTCGATCACCACAGAAAAAACACAATTGGAGACGCAGAAAAAACACTCCATGATCTACACACTCTCTCTCCTTTTTCCCATTTCCACCATCACATCACTGGGGCTGCCTCCCCTCGACAAAACTATCCTCTCCATACTTTCCCTCCCTCCCAAAAAGCCGAGCGACATAGAATAGCAAACGGGGAGGCGTAGAACCGGGAGGCCACTGCTCCCTCCCGTCGACGAAGCAACCGATCATTTCGAATACTGTTAACACATTTGGTCGTCTGCCTCTCTTTTCTCTCTTCTTTCATTACATGTTTTTTTTGGATATTGATTGATTTCAGTTATTTTCAGCACTTGGAAGCTACAAAACACAAGAAACGAAGGAGAATGAGTACACGACCACGAAGAAAGAGAAATGCTCAGGTATGTTTTAATGGTTTCGTCAAAAAAAAACAAATTCATTTTTTCAAGGCACCTGCGCCTCCACCAGCAATCGACCCACTCCATCTCCTGAACCCTCATATCCGGATCGACAGCCTCAAAAAACACGTCAAGAAGCGGGACACCCGCTTCAATAAGATCATCAAAGACATTAGGGACGTGACTGCTGGTCGTTGTGACCAACAGGAGGCTAAAATGGAGACGATGGGAGCGGAATTCAAAAAATTAAAGGAAATGTTTGTAGCGATGGCCGGGGAACTGAAGGAGTGTAAGGAGAAGTTGAGAGTTTTGGAAGAGCAAGCAGCCAAGGATCGTGCACGTAATAATGATGGTGATGATGACGATGACCATGATGGTGCGGACGAGTTTCGAGGAGGACATGACGATGGAAATGGAGGTGGAATGGACTTCGACGATGTAGATCTTGGCGGGGTAAGCCTGATTTTTTTTATATTCTATAGAAGCCCAATGCTTTCAGGATCACACCAATGGGAACAATGATGATGGATCCGATGAGCGACAAGATGATGGATCAGGAGGACGCGGAGATAATGCTGGAGCGAATGAGGACATAGATCAGGTACGTTAGAGTTCTAAGTGGTTTCGAAAAAAAAAACAAGATTTTAGTTCTAGAGAATTGTTAAAGTATTAAGGAGATTTGAAGTTTTCATAAATTCAAATTCATCAGTTTTAATTTTAGTTATTTACACAAGCTTTGCTTCGAGGTCTATGTTAAAGTATATAGTCTATTTTATAGGGAAACGATGAAGTCGAGGAGTCAGCAGGAACCGAAGGATCGGCACCGATTGGAAGAGGAGCTGAAGCGATGCAAGTTGCTCTCATGAATCGAGACCAGGATCCTGAAGGCGCAGGGAATCGTGCAGCTGAACCATCTTCACCAGACGCTCACCCGGGACAACCAAAGGCTGGCGTCCCAAAGCAGAAGACCTTCTCCTTGGAGAACCTCCAACATCTCCTGGAAAACGGAAACATCTTGGGACTTCTGGAGGCCATCAACGAGAACCTGGCCAAGCTGACTCCATTCTTCGCTGGGCCAGGGATCAGAGAGATGTCCGAAGTCCTCTCGAAGCTTCAGGACGTGGAGCAAGCACGAATTCAAGGAGGAACGCCTGCCAAGAGGCAGAAGATGGACGGCGACTTTTACAAACCTGTAAGTTTTTAACCAACTTTGTTTTCTTGAAGTCAATGTATTGTTTCAGGAAAATCTTCTCCTATCCGATGAAACCGTATTTTATGTCCGCTCATTCGAACAGCTTTACGTTGTCATCATGAAACGGCGCCAAACGGTTGCAGACTTGAAGAAGATTTTGGAGGAGAAGACCGGGAAGAACGCAGAGAACTGGAGATGTTTCGTTGGACGTAAGTTTGAAAGGACTAAACCATTGAAGAGATATTTTATTCTTTCATTCCAGCACATCTGCTCCTTGACTGTTATGAAGTTAAGAGCGTGATCGAGGACCATTGCCTTGTGCATGTGAGTGAGGGAAATCCAGACATCCAGACATCTTCTTCTTCTCGTCAATGACTTTTTTTCCACAACTTACTCTCACAATTGCATGTTTTCTCGTTCTGGGAATTGTTCCAGTTTTATTGATATCTTGTTAGCCACTTAGTGTCTGCTGTTTTTAGTGTCTGCAAGCTATTACTGTCTTGAGCCAGTTACTGTCTACTTCCTCCAGGAACTGTTGCTGTTCACTCTCTTTCATTTCTGTTGTATTCCCAGTTCTTATTTATCTCATGATCGTGTTGATGATGACTTCTTCTCTCCTAGACCCCTCCCCTCACTCACTTCTGCTTTTCATCAAAGCTCACTTGCTAGACATTCAAATCGAATTCTCACCTCATCATCCCCGGATATTTTGTTCCGAACTTTTTGTCCGCCATTTATGAAACCCCCTATTTTACCACTGATTCCTGTTTCTGATTAACTTTTTTTGCTTGCTGGATTAGACACCCGCAACTTCATCTACAACTTTTCGAATTGACCCAGCTTATTTGTTTCCGGTAGTTTTTCCTGATTTTGACATCAGTTTTCTAAAATTGTCCCTGTATCCTTAGCTTACATGTGTGCCTAAAAACTACCCGGTTTCTATGACTACTTCTTGTCTTCCCTGCTCTATTCGGAATCGTAAATCCCAGTTTTATCCCATGATCGTGTTTCCGATAATTTTTTCTTTTGAAATACCCCTCCCCTCATTCAACTGATTTTCCCGTCAACTGGCTTTTCATCTAACTTGTTCTTCTTTAACACCCCCAGAATTTCCTCTCATCTGGAACTTTTTCCTCTTCTGCTCGCCAAATTTTTTCCTTTCACTACTCTTGAAAACCCCCTCTCAACTGTTCATTTTCTTCTCTGTTTCGTCTGAGTTTCGTTTCGTTGTATAGACTTCCAGAGAACAAATAAAACTTGTTGATGTTCATTTAAGCAGGCAATTTTTGACAAAATAGCATACAACGTTACGAGAAGTCCCCTCTCCTCCCACTTCAATGCTCAGAGTCGCCCGCTTCGTAGGTGCCAACGGTGAGCAATTATCCGGATTAATTGTTGCTCAGATTTCATAAAACCTAAGAAGGATTAGTTAGGGTGGCAACAAGTCACAACGACGACAACAATAGTTTTGGAAGATTACCAGTATCCAATAACATGCTTTTGATATCATCTGCTTCACACAAACCCGCCGGTTCATATCTTCTGATACGACTCTTTGGCCATAATTCTCCCAGCAATAGTTTCCATGGGAGGCCAGGTCAGACTCTCCTCTACCCACATACTATTTTTTTATGCTTCCCTCGCCTAAAGTGGGAGAGTGTTAGTGTGTGGAGAGGGAGAGAAACAGCGACCTCCCGTCCTCACTTCGACCACCCAGCAGAAAGTTTTCGTCGCCTTTTTTTTAAAGGTTGGTTGATGAGTAATAAGATAAAAGTGTTTAAAATAAATTTTCAGGTACACAGTTCGAAGATGGTATGACCCTTGCTGATTACGATGTTGCCGACGGTTCCATTGTGTACTTTGTTTTTACTTGAATGGCGTGAAAGCAACTCAATCATTGAAACGACACTCAGTTAATCTTATGATTTATTTGTTTCACTTTTTTATTAGTTTGTAGCAAATCTATATTCTCTATATTAAAGGGGGATGGAAGTGTTCAAAAAGTGGAGATATTTTTACATAGATCGATCCAGAATCGTCCGGACAAGAGAAAATTCTCTTGGAGGGGGGTCTGAAAATGATATTTCAGCATAGTTATGGGCCAAAAACTGCCTCAAAACAAATCTCTCGCTGGGTTCCCCACTCTTGAAAACCAGCGAGAAGCTCGTGAAATCGTAGGGCATGCTGATTTTTCACGTTCACGAGCCCCGCGAGAAATTTCTCGCTGGTTTTCAAGA